>VZTA01016565.1:104425-154231 GCA_013398855.1 Mohoua ochrocephala | reverse complement strand
CGGGGCGGGGCGGGCAGCGGCCTCCGCCCTCAGGCACCGCTGGGACACCGGTGCACAAGGGACCGAGCAGGGGAGGGGCCGCCTGGCGTGACAAAAGCCCATCTGCATTTGTAAATAATAAAGTCGATTTTATACAACCTCTTCGTAAGCTCGTAAAATAAAGCTGAGAAGGCCAGAATACTTGTTGGAAGCTTTTCTTTCCCTCAGCCTTAAAAATCCCCACCGTTTTGAGATCTGATCGAATGAAAGAAAAGAAAAACCCAGCAAGACTTTATCATGTTTTCACACCCCTTGGCTTTCCCATTTAGCAAAGAAACAACACATGGAGATTTCCGAGGGAAATGAACCTGCTATTCCCACAGGCACTCCCGAGAGGCACCGAGCAAGGCAGGCTTCTGACTCGATTCGCCCTTGCCTGACTGCAGGCTGCAGCTCCCCAGCGGGAGCGAGCAGGAACAAGAGATGACGGGCAAAGAGAACTCAGACCTAGAAATTTACAAACACTTTCAAAACCACAAACCAACAAACGTCTTATATACACTTGCAAACCCTTCACATTCCCTCTGTGCTCCTGGCAGCGGGAAGAAAATAAGTATGGGTAGGTGCTGAAGCACGGAGCAGATGTTGCAGAGTAGCTGAAGGTGCGGGATTCACTCAAAATTCGGATTTTTTTCCGTTGTCTTTTTTTATTTTTCCTCATGTGAAATTGTAGCATTAACAGAGTTACTATTGTAACTTTTCCTTGCTGTGCTTCCTTCATTGACTGCGTAACTGACAGTCGTGGTTGAGAAAGCAGCTTTCAGAGACGTGCTCGTTCCTTTGGTGGCCGTCGGACAACACCTGTGTAGGTTCTGCACAGCGCTAAAGAGGACAGAGCTCGGAGGTTCATCATCTCCAGCTGCCAGAGCCGCGCGGCGAAATCTGCACTGTGCCAAAACATGGACCAGCTCACTCTTCCCCTGGACTCCGCACCAGCTTCCTCCTTCGGGGCACTGCTTTTTAGAGACACTGCACTTAGGGACCAGGCTTGCTGAGCAGGGTGGTGCCAGCTGTACAGGACGGGCTGCTGTTTGTCTTTGACTAAGCTTAAAAACTCTTTACAGATCCCCTGAGTCAGCTTTGCAGCCACAAGCTAATGCTTGTGTAGAATTTTACTTTGTGCTCTGAGCAGGTGTTTGCAGCCCTCCCCGAGCTCTGGGTATCGTGGCTAAACAATGTCCGAGAGACCAAGTACCAAAAATATACTGTAACACCCAATGTAAAAACACCTTTTCAGCTAGTTTGAGGATGATAATTATTCACTGAGCTAAAATAGTATGCTGGTGGTAAGTGCAAAATTTTACCACAATATGTGCGTGCTTTCAAGTGGCAAAGTCAGAAAGGACTCCCCTCCCCTAGGAATATATAAAATAAAAATTATTTCAAGAATCTTGACATATTTTAGTGTGCAAAAACAAGAAAAAAGGAATACTCAGAGCAGGTCAGTGACAATGGAATATGTGTATTCATAGGGAATTTAATTACTGAAGCCAAACTCAGCTATGTGCTTCTGCTTATAGCATTCTTGTGGGAGAGCTTCAGCAGACTTGAGGACAGCTTTTTCTCCAAGAGGTTACGTACCGGAGATCCTGTAATCTGAAGAATTGTAATGCAGCCCAGTATTAATGACACATTTATCTAAAAACTAAAGTTTCCATATTTTGTGTTGTACTTGCTGCAAATTTATTGCTTTTTTTTACAGTTGAAAATATAAATATAAGAACATTAAATAAATTTACAAGAAACACTGCAAAGGCAATTAGCCGAATAGTTAAAGCATTCACAGAAATGTATTCCAGCTACTAGCATTCCAGGATGGGCTTTTACAAACATGCAGCTAAAACCCTGTGGATAAACACAACAAATACTTTAAATTCTCACCTTAAAAGCATAGTCAGAGTAATCTTGGACATAAGTGACTGAAAGAACTGAAAGAACCCATGTGTTGCCCACAGAACCACAACAGGGTTTGAGTACCGAAGAGGCTCAATTGCAAACCACAACAGAGCCCCAGAAAAGAGGCATATAACTCATGCTTTTTGTTGAGGAGTGTTTCAGGGCTCCCCACCAAGCCCTCTGGGAAAGCAAAGCCTTTGCTCCCCTTCAGTCCGCAGCTGCTTCATGCAGTCCCTTTTACAGGGCCTGGTACTCCGCAGTCCGGCACCAGTTTGTTCTAGTTTGCTCTGGGAGCATCCAACCTTTGCCCAAGAATGCAAATTAAAAAAGCAGTGGCCACAGCTGCACATGTTTGTGAGGAAGAAGAGGCAAAACCACGGCTTAGGCCAATTTCTGTTCAGGAGGAATCTTCACAATGTTGTACGGGCTTTCAGCTGTTTTACACGACGAGCCAAAATCCTTTTTTTTCAGGTAAATATCACAAAGGGAATGAAATTTTCCTCCAGCAATTACTGAGCTAGCGCCTCAGTATTTGGTTTGCCAACCAAGAGCCAAAGCAGAAGCAGAAACACTCACTAGAATAGCTCAAGAGCTGCCCCTTAAAAAACAGCCATGCAATGAAACAAACAATTTCTCAGCTACTAAATAGAGCAGCTGTGATTCATTATTTCTATTTTTTCTTCAACTGCCCCCTCCTCCCCACCCCAAACCTCTCTACTTTCATCATTGCAAATGAGAAATGGCAGTGTGTTTAATCTCACCGTTCAAGATAAATACTGACCCTGGTGAAATCAATGGCAAAAACTCTGATGAATTTACTTAAGCCACCAACACAACTTAGTTGTACTTAATAACCTACTGACTACTTTATTTAGCACTCCATGGCACTCTACTTGAATTATACCCAGTTTCTATCCCTCTGTGGTGTACTAAAAGGTAGCTAAAGGTTCAAGGCTGATCGTGTTTGTTATTTACAGTTCTGTATCTAGCGAATATATTCAAACCACTGTAGGCGATCCACTTACTGGACAAGTTAACTTTTGTATCATTCTATGTTAAAGTTAACTAACTAAAGAGAAATGCAAACTTACAATAACAGTTACAAACAAAATACCAATTATTTTTCTATACATAGGAATATTCAAATTTATATTACAAGAAATAAATATAAAAAGTATCACTGAGATGCTTAAAGGTTGATATTTTTCTGCTTATGTACATCGCTGCAGAGTTTGCTACTAAAACGTACAAAAAGTTGAAGACAGAGTAGCTAACATTTTTGAAGTTAACATTGTTTGTACGCACAAGTCGTAACTTTCTACATTTATACAATACTACTAAGCATTATATCCAGATAAACTTAATTGTAATGAAAAAAGTCTAAATGAAACTGTTGTTTAAATGCAAAAAAAACCCCTCAAAAAGCCCCACTCTGATGACGAATCAAAATGGAAATGTCCCAGCTGTAATCTGACATCCAAGACTTTGTCAAAATAGTAGGTTCCTTTTTTTTTTTTTTAAATAATTGTCCTTGTCAATCCATTGCATGGCTGTCTTGAAGTTCCAGTACCATATATTTTAAATAAAACCAGTTCTTGGTCTGCTCACATTATGTAAAACTGCTAAAGTAACTCTACTTCACACTGTAAAACAATGTGCTGTTTAAAAGGAAATCACATTTTCTCCATAGAACTTAGGCTTCCTCTCTTTGAAGTCCTTCTGAGAGAGATTTGGCTTTCTTGGCTGCTGGTATCATCCTTGTCTTGAAATACAAGTTGTTTGCCTGAAAAGTCATGGAGACACACATCACCGTTCTGCACACTGAAACAAACACCATTCTTCTCACTGGAAAGATGGCCTGTTGAAACAAAAAAAGTACATCTCCTCTCAGAAAGGTTCAGAATCAAGCCTCCCATGCTTTTTTAGTCACTACACGGAGTTCATACACTCTCATTTTATCCCTGCAACAATTTTAAAATGTGAATTTTTCAGTAAATTTTTTGTATACATTTCTTTTCCTGTGTGAAATCCTAAGATTTGAGAGATGTTAATATATTTATGCACAACAGGATTCCGTATTTTAAGCAATGAAGGTCACAATTCTCAAAACCTAGACTTGACTTGGAATAAATATCACTAGATAAGATGCAAAACACTCCTCATTTTAATGTTTTGCTTTATCAAATTAAGTTTTAAAGGTATGTTATCCAACTGAAAGAAGAAAGTGTTTGAGAAAACAAGGAATTTTTTTTTGCCTTTGAAAGGAATTCAACTTGCAGCATTTACTTCTGAAGGACAACCAGAATATGGCCTAGGTCTAATCATGGGCCAAAACCATATTTAGACTGCAGAGAATCTGACACATTTAGGTGAATCCACAATGAACACATAAAATACCACAGCTGACTGAAGCCTTTTAATGAAATGCTCCACAAATGTTTAGTTCACAGGATATATCTCCTGCCTTTATGTATCACATTCTAAATATTTTTAATGAGAATTTGGACTTTTTTATTCTAAGTACTTGTGCAAGCACTTCAGTTCGGATTTTTTAAAAATTTAGTTATGAATTTGAGCAGCCACCAAGCACATAAACAGGCAGGAATGTAGACAGGGTAAGACGAGCAGAATAGCTTTATTCATCAATTCAAATAAGAAAAAGGCTGAAATTACAGAAAACAATCATACTTGCTGACACTGTGATTGTTGTTTAACTCCCTGCATGACTACAACTGTTTTATTTTAGGAGTGTTCAAAACAGCTGTGCTTTAATGTTAGGGCAAAAGCCGAGAAGAGAATAAGGCTTTTCTGTGAACAGATTCAGAAAGGTGGTTTGTGTTTCTCAGTGAGGAAATCTGCAGGTTTGGCCACGTGATACCTAATGGTAATTTTCCAAACATACAAGTCTGCAAGAGAAAAACTGAAAATAAGGAAATATTAGAATGCCATGGGAAAATGAAGACCAGTAGGAAAGCAAAGCCACAGGCTATACAGACATCCCAAACTTACCACGATAAGTCATTCAGTCCTGAATCTGGAATAGCCTACCAGTGGAAGCAGTGAGGGCAAAACCATAAAGTGTTTACAGCCCAGTATATTTATGACATAGGTCTTCATTTCTAGAGTGTTTTTGGTTTTGGAGGTAACTTTTAAAAATGAAGCATTGCAATGTTATTTTCAAGTTCCAGCTTTGAGAGCAGAGCAATCAGGTGCAGCAGATTAGAAGGTCCCATGTTTCTATCTAACAGCAGTCTACTGCCTTTTGGAGGCATTAGCCCAGCTCTTCCGAGATCCCACTGCCCCATGTTTGAATGATTAAGTGTAAGGAATTGCCTCAGAGCTTTGCTGGGAGCTATCCAAGCACAGGTTTAGCCTCTTCTCATGGAAGTCCTAAGGACCCAGATGAATTATTTAGTCAAACTATGCAGGCAAGGTATCATACAACCCTCTTGATATGAATAGAGGATGAGGTATGAGGTTCACAGCATTCAAAGTACACGATAAAATAGGAAATGAGGTGGGTCACCTGAGCTATCTATGTTTGTGAGTGCAGCTGCTTTTGTCTGAGAAGCTTTTGGCACAGGACACACAGACCCTCACACTGGAAAGGTCTGATTATGTGATTGAAGTAGGACAGAATTGTAGCACATCCAATAGAACTGGCATCACTCAATGGTTTAGATCATCAATTTAGCATCTCATTCTAAAATACCCAAAAGAACAAAACTTTTTCCAGAAAGCCACAACAGGCTCATTCACTCAGTTGCTACAATAAACAAGTTCAATAGAACATTTCTGCTATCTTTCTTTCTGTTGAGAAAAGCAGTCAAAATGCTTTTGTAGCAGTGAATAAGCGTGTCGAATGTTGCAGGGAGAGATGGCTTCTTTCATCAGAGCAATTAACACAGCAGGGAAAAAAGAGCCCTACAAGACATGCAGGCTTTTGCACCTGAAAATTTCTCTCTTTGAAAGGAAATACTTCTACCTAAAACTATTGCCTTACTTTGTATTTAACGATAGTGAGAGTTATTGGATTCTGGTTCTCAACTGACCTGTTAGATAAAAAGTATGTTAACTATTGCATTATGTGGTGTCCAAACAGGGAGATTTTACAAAGGAATGTAAAAAAAAAAAAAAGCTCAGTTTGGAAAGCTGTTCAGGGCATGTCCAAATGCCATCTCCTGAAGCGTTGTGATTTCTCTGCAATATGCAGTTAGTACACTCAAAGGAACAGTAACCTCTAACCCAAATATGAATTCCAAAGCTTTTACTCTGTACACCTGAGAGGTTATCTGCTGATATTATCCTGTTGATTATGTGCTGTCTTCTGACAGCATAGGCCAAGAAATGAGGACAATACAGCCTAAGCATGTTCAACAACTTCATAATAAACATTCTAGTTGATGACGTGACTTCTTAGCCTCAACTCTTGATCAGTTGGGAAAAATGTTCTCTGAGTTTTGCTTGACTTAGGGTTTTATACATTACAGATTTGTAAGTTATTTTTCAGTTTGAAAAACTGACTGTCTTTACTGAGAGCTTGAATCAGCAGCATGACATGTGTCCTGCAAGAGTGTGAAGAACTAGATCATGTTCACTAAAAAAGATCAGTTTTTAGTAAGTATATTCAGTGGTGATTCATATCTAGTTTTCTCAGCAGACAAATAAGCCACGGCAAATTGCAAGTGAAATTGAGCACAGTGCTACTTACACCTGCATTTCAGCTTCTCAGGAACAAAGCAGAGGGCAGCAGTTCAGAGGACAGTACTATGTTAGAACAGGAAGGACGGAGAATTTTACTTCTGAAGAAAACCTATTTTGCAGTCTACTTACCATTTCCATTTGCATGGACTGAATAATCATTGTTCATTAGCAGTGTTGTAGAGTTAGTGGAGTTACTGTTTGACTGTAAGGAATTGGAAGAACTGGATACTCCTTGATTTACAGTCTGCTTCTTTAAACCATTCGTAGCAGTTCTACTCCAGTCTACAACAGATACATGACACCGAAAATAACACAATTCACACAAGCACTATATAAAAATATAGTTAATAATGCAACTGAATTGATATAAAACCAAGGCTTTACACACTTCTTGCAGTATTCTAGACAGAATTATATTCTCCTAAGAATTTAATGACTCTTGATGTTTAAAATTATTTAAATCTAGTTCCTTTTCTCTTGTCCCTTTTTAAAATACAAGCAGCCAACTGTCATAGTTTTACAACTGCAGACCAGATCAGAAAAATAACTAAAGTGCAGTTGATCCTCTAAGTGAGAGTTTATAAAAAGTATATAGCTTTACAAGAGGACAACAACAAAATAACATAAAGTAATTAATGTCTTTTTTGGTTTAAACCATGCTTCACTTTGTTTTTGTGGAAGTCACTGGTAAAACTACAGCTGCCCCAGAAGCTGGAACAAATCTTACCGTTTCTAACTGACCAAAAGTCTTCTGCAAAGACATGCCTTTACCCTGCAGTGGAAGAGGTCAACTCTTAGCAGTTAACAGCTTAAGGCAACAGCATGTAAACATGCAAGAACTGCACCAGCTACCGCCTTTAAAGAGTATCATTTTGGAGGCTTATTGTATCTTGGATAATAAATTAGAACTGCAACTGCAGCAACATGATTAATTGCCTTTTTTTTTTTTTTGTAATTATTACAAAATACCAGGAACATAACACTGAATATAAGGATTCAGACATTAAAAAAAAAAAATTACCTGAGTTTTCAGCCAGCCTGAATTTCCCACAACAAAGATATCTTCTCCACTGTTTGCGGACATTCTCCTTTGTTACACAATAGAAGATGAAAATGAAGAACCCTGCAAATGAATAACATAAAAAACTGTTGCAAAATCCACTTTTACTACTTCTTAATGAACAATGTTTTGGTTTTCTTTCATTTCTTTTCAATTTCTACTAAAAAGTAATGATACCTTTCTTTGCTGAAAAAGTTTACAACTCTGAACACTGCAGAGTACTTTTTCCTTACATGGATTAGAGGAATCATACACACCAAAGAAAAAATAACAAATACAACCAAATGCATGAAATGCATACAGTTTCCTTCTATCAAATAGAAAGGGAAAAATTCTGTTGATCTTGAAATTTACTTAATGCTTTTGGAAAAGACTTCATAGCAATGTCAAAGAGAGGGTGTGATACCACACTGTCAGATTTCTATGAAGCTTTTTTAGCACGTGGTGTGACACTGTTACGTCTTTTATTAGCAGCTAACCTGTTACCACCAATGCTACAAAATTTTGAGCACTCATACAAAGACAATAAATCATTTCTAAAATAATAATAAATGGTACCCCCTTTACGACAACTTCAAATATTTTCTAGAAGGGATGGTGCTCATCCCATCTCTTGCCAGTGCCACATTACAGTCTCTCGGTCTACTTCTCATTCACTACTAACTGACACAGGGTGGCATCTTACTTTCCCTGCTTAAAAGTACACCGTAATTGCCCCCCTTTAAGCGAAAGTGGCACTCAGTCTTTGCACAATTTACAAGCTGCAGTGGGAAACAGTTGTATTAGGTTTAGAATGAATAATAAATAATAGTAAATCAACACAGCAAATAGGGCAGTGGTATATACACTGAACTGCAATTTTCATTGCTTTAGTCTCTCTGGGAAATCATACAGTCAGTCATCTAGGAGCCATTTAAGCAGAAGTTTGGATCTGAACTTCAGAAGGGCAATTCAGGTATATTTAGATAACTCTGCACAGCTACAATATCTCCCATTCATATAAAAGCCTTTGCAGCAACTCTGCTTTTGGATATGTCCAGTAGCACCCTGGCCTCTGCAAAACTTTATTTTTTCATATCTACTTCCCACATGTTCTTAAGTACTGTATAGGCCATGCTTAAAAGTTGGGTCACTAACTTCTGGATGTTGCAGCCTTGCCTGTCTCAATGACCCTTTGCTGAATGTCAAACCTCCCCCAGAAGCTTTAGGGGAACTGGAGAAACGATACAGTTTTCACTACATTAATTGTATTATAACATGAACACTTAGAGTAACAGTATTCAAAATTCATCTGTTTATTAGTGAAACACAGTCACTTCCAGGGATATCTGGCTTGCATACACTTTAAAAATGAAAATATTTATAAATATCCCAATGTATATAAATAGTATCTAGTTTTTCTGTACCTTATCATAACAAAACTGCAATTTAAGATTACAGTAAAGCAGTATCTTTCTCTAATATAATTCACGTGTTACAGCAGATACCAAAGTTAAATTCTTATTGCTGAATCAAAAAAATGACATTTCAAAATGTTTGTTTTGTTATATTATACTCAGGAGGCTGTTACACGAAGGACAAACTTACCTTGCAAAGTGTTGAAAATGGTGAAGAGGTAAGTAAATACCTCATTTACTGTGAAGAAAGCAAACCCCCAAGTAATTCCCAACAAGAAGGTGAGGCCAGCAACACTCCTAAGGTCTTGGATACTGGTTTTCCTTTGAGCACCGAGTTGTTTTTTCTTTTTGATACGACAGAGCTGGATCAGCACAACAATGAACATGCTCATATTGATCAGAAATATCAGGCAAAAGTATCCCACAGCAGTAATATAGAAGACAATTCTATTTTTGATCCAGCAGCTAGAACAAAAGAACAGTCTGTCAACCGTTATGAGAAACAGAAATTAAGTGAAATAAACATGAGACAACTTTTAGTTTGTTGCACATGCAAACCATTTTTGCCTTTTTAGAAAAAAAAGTATTCTTTTTGGCCAAAGGATAGGAGCCTTCATATAGGCAATAACCCTAAACCACATGAGATACTGTAGAGTTATACCATTTCAAAGGACTACCATTGCTTCCTTCCCTTCCCCACCTTTACTCTAAAGAAAAGCAGTTTGGAGGACCTTCCTCCATCCCCCACCCCCATATCCCCAAAAGCACCTCCCTTTAACTCACAATTCATCAGGTCCATTTATTGAAGCCTTTCCAGTGGTTATAAGTCCATAATTATCCGGTGATGCTGCCAACACAATGGACACAACTACTGCTGGTAACCCTAAAAGATTGTGAACAAACATATATGTAAAAATTCTAACAGAGACAGTATTATGGGAACTTGAAATTATTACATTTTTCTACGAAATCTACAACTTGTTTCTAAAATTTATCAGTTGAATTCTGCTGACTACCAGCTGTCTGAAAAATTACAGCATTCAAACTGCTCAGGAGCACAACTTGCAAAGAAACAAGAGCAGTCCTCCACAGCCAGCCCCAAAACTTTCTGAATAAACCAACAAATACCATTAGTCGTCAAACCAATTTAAAATCTCTTACAGGATAACTGATTTTCTTTCTTCCATATGTTTTAAGAAACAAATAAGAGATAAAAATCAGGCCCAGAATCTCTTCATCCTCTATCCAATTAGCTCTGGTTTTGCTGGTTTTTGTTAGCAACAGTGCTATTCCAGACAGGGAATATATGTACTCATTGGCATTTATTCTCAAAATAATGGAAGCATGCACATTCGAAATTGGTTCTATTGTACCAGCACAGGGAAAACTTATCACTTTGCATTGCAGAAGCTTCACTTCTGCAGCTGGGGGGACTCCATGCCTCAGAAAGGTGGAACACATATGACATTTAATGATTGCCCAATTTTAATTTCTGACCTGTGTCACATTCACTGAAATACTTGATAAGAAGAATTATCTATTTAGCATACAAATGGAAAAAAAAAAAAATACATACCCCAGCCAACAACACAAAATTTAAGAATGTATTTCCGTACATAGGTGTTAAAGACTTTCACAAGGGCCAGATACATGTGGAAAGCTTCCAGGCCCATCCAGGTGAAGGAAACCAAGAGGAAATAGTGAAGAAATACTGCAACTGCAATGCATAGGCCTCGTGTATCGTACAGTGCAATCCATGAGTCAAGGAGAAAAACTAAGTTGAGTAGAAGTAATGCAGCACACAGCTGAATAAGTATTTTGGAGGGGTAGTCTCTCCGGATTTTCCTGAAAAAAAAAGCAAATTAGTGAGATGACATCAATTGTCCATGGATCCCTGGCTGAATTCTTACTTCCTCTCTTGCAGTCCTTGGCATTCACAAATGCCAGGAAAAAGAAAATTTTATATTTTCATTCATATACAATGCTTTGTGTGTCGCATTTATACATGGAGGGAATAATTTGCAACATATTTCCAAACTAACGGTCTGTATAAATAAAGTTTTTTAGAAAAGGTTACATAAATACGAACAATAACTTGGAGATGAAGTGTTTAGTACCATGGTTATTTTTTTCTTACATTGTATGTTGGACTTCTTGTTACATTGCTACCCAAACCCAAAATGTGACTGTTCTTTATTGCTAAACTAGATCAAGCTTTTGACTGGGCATCTAAAGCCTTGATAGACACAAGTCTCAGTCTTGGAATAATGAGAGAGTAAAGAAAGAATACAAATGCTTTTAAAAATGCTAAAATTCTGCACTGCTTTTCACATGTTGTATCTTAAATACATCCCTCCACAATTCTATTATGATAATCCATTACAAAATACTTCAGAGTGCTACTTCTTCACTTATTACTGCAGAGAACCTCATGAAAATTCACTGGTTCTCAAGATTAACGTTTCTGAAGACTGAATCAACACCTTCCTGGTGAACTGGACAAATCTGTGCATTATTTGTGGAGACAGAATCCTTAACTACTGAAAAGGATTTCACAATGAAGACTATAATCAATCCCAATTGAAGAATAATGGCAGCTTAGTTGAACGGGTACTTACTCAAAGGCTATGTAGGTCACAAGAGTAACAGAAAGAAAAATTGCAGAGAGGCCACAGCCTATATATGATATAAAAGTCAGCACCAACTCTTGTGTGGGATTCAAAGGAGTCTTTCCATACAAGTCCTAAAACAGAAACAGATGTTAATTTCAGAGAACATGTTTATTTAATAGAAAAAGATAAAAACCCACCAAAATAAACAAAAATGCATCTTTCCCTCTGCACTTAAACATAATGAACATAAAAAAAAGAATCCACTCTTTTCGTCATGGCTCTTATAAAAAGTTAGATGAAAAACAAAAAAGCCAATCTAGTCTTGTAAAGAGCAGGGAGCTGGACTCCGTGATCCTTATGGGTCCCTTCCAGCTTGAGATATTATTTTATGATTCTATGACTCTAATTGTGAAAACCCATCTGATTAAAACCCTGTTTTAAATTTGATTTATCCTAAATTTTATTTCCTAGAATATAAACAGCTGTCTAACTATAAAAGCTGCAGCACTTAAGAAATTTTTTTTCCTCCAGTGGAAGTCAAGGACTCCCATTTAACAAACAGTTTAAGCATATGACTAATTGTGTGCTATTTATGCTAACACTGAAGTCAATAGAACTGAGTATCATTTATTAGGTAGTATGTGCTTATTGAGTCCTCACTTGCTTAAGACAACAGAAGGTTAAATGCGTTCTTGAATAAGGGTAAGATTGCATAATTTTTAAAATAATTACCATCAAAACTGCAAAACTTGTGAGATGGTTGCATGAACAGACTGTTTCATTTACTCTACTTTCTTTAACCATGCAACCTTCGTATGACCAGCCTCCATGTCCACCTGTTAAAAAAAGCAGCTTTGTTATTCATTAAAGGCTTTATTTATATTAACACGAATTAACACAGCTAAAACAGCATCCTGGGTGATCTCGAGTACTTACCATTTTTATTAAAGTCCCAAAACACACATCTGACTGTTGAATTATCCTGTTCAGGAGTAAAAAGAAAGAAAAAGCTTACTAAACTGTGAGTTTAGGATCAAATGATGTATGACTTATCTAAAAAATGCAGGCAAGAATAAACACTGCATACAGCAAATCTGCCTGATCTAAGTGAACGCAAAATTAGTTTAGGTGCATAAAATGGATTAATATTGCAAACTGCATGTAAAAATATGCTGAACAAATCTGAAGTCACCACACAGGAGCTAGCTCTCGTGCTTATGCAAAGATTCTGTTCCTGGTAGGACCTTTTGAATGCTCCTTCACTGTCTCTTCCCACACTATACAAATTCTTGGGATTTCTCATCCTTCTGGACTCTGTAACTTTTGAAGTCATAACCACACAGAAAAGGAAAAACCTTTTCCTTTGCAAATATTTGATCACTTCCTACTATCACGATGTTAAACATTTACATATCGATTTCCCCACACACCTACAAATTCTATAAATACCAGCAGCAATACACATTATATTGTTATAAATAGTAGTACTTCTACAGTTATAGCTCAAAATTCATTATTACATCAAAACAAGTAAATATGCCACTAAGCCAGCTCCTGGAAAAAGCTTCAGGTGCGTTAGTGGAATCCCTACATTTTTTTAGTTTATAGTAATTTAGTATTTTAAACTCTGTTAAGATATGGGATAGAAGACTTTAATCCTTCATGCTCCTTTCAGAAAGAGATGGTGTACAAGAGTCCTAATACTTCTAGATGACCCAATCCTGTGCCATTTTCTCAGGGAAAATTTCAGTTTCCCTAAGGAAAAAGACTTATGTTATTTTCTGGCCATGCGGCACCCACAAATGCCGCAGCATTTCCCTAACTGCAGCATCTTCCCTAACAACCCACACTGTCAGTCTTCCATCTAAGAGTTTTTATTCTTTGTAGAATAAAACAGAAGGGTAAGTAAGAAAGATAAAAGCTGGATGCATATGTGATAGAGCAAAATAACCTTACGCTATTTGAGAACTAAAATGCATAAAGTGGCAAATAAGCAAAAACGAGTGATTTTTAATGTCCAGGTGGAGATGAAATGTCCACACCAGTAAAGCAGAGCGAGCTGACCTGTATTCTTAGTACAGTATTTCCACTACAATAACTTCAGTGGAGGCAACAACACTATACTTTAAGTCTGCCAAAATGTAAATCATACCTGATTGGGCTTGATATTCTGCAAAACGACAGTAACATTTGCCTTTAAGTTGCTAATGGTGAGGTTAGCAACACTTGATGATATCACACTGCTGATTAAAGATGCATTCTTCAAAGACAGATCCTGGAATGACAAAAAAAGTGCCAGATTTTAAAATCTTAAAGGAAACAATATTAGAGTATAGCACCCACAAGCTTATTTACTATGTGGAGTAAGCACTGGACAAAAATAATTACTTTTTAAGTCAGACGTTTTAAAATGTGTTTTGTGGGGAAAAAACATATTTTGCTCTAAGCTTGAGTTTAAAAGCCTTATGAACAGTGGGCCAAAAAAATACCTGGAACACAGTGGTCTTTTTAAAGAAGTTGAATATAATTCTAGAAGCCAAGTCCAACTCTTCACTGGGTAAATTTGCCAGCAATGATGAAGGAAGTGTAATTGATCCAAGAGTATTTAAATTCTGAATTGTCTGAACTCCTAGAGAGATCTGAAAAATAAACACCAGGATTATGCCTCGTTTCAGTCTCCAAATAAACAAATTATAACTTATTTTCAGTTTAAAACTTCAAAATACACATCTCTTTAATCACTGTCACAAATTCACTGCTGCTCTCATTCCTCTCCTGCTCCAATGCATAAATAGCATTTACAGGACTGAAAAGTATGCATCCCATTTCAGGTCTGCCTGCCACTGAAAATAATCTGGCTTTAACCATTTGCCTACAGGGACATAACGCACCACTGTGTGGTTTTTATTGATTTGGAAAACGTGAAGAGCAACAACCCAGGCAGGTCTATGTAACTGCAACTGTGTAGGGAGATCATCATTTCATAGCATGAAAGCCTGCAAAGGCAAAGAATTTTTATACCTTGTAGGAAGTATGTCAGAATTCAGAAAAAATATAAATAGCCATTATTTTTCAATATATTTTTAAGTTCAGTAGGTTAAGTTTATGTTCTTAGATAAGAACATAAACCCTAACTTTTTGATCATCTGGCAAAAATTACGAAAATAAACTGGATAAGCTACAATTCAGATACCTCAAGAGCTTAGTAATCTAATATTGTACAAAAAGGGATCTGAACTTTCACCCATTTTATGCGCTGTGCTTACAAGGCCAGGGGGCTTTGTTCAGTACAAAATCTCTCAACATTCTTGTCGCACATTAGTCCTTCACATACAAATATCATCACCTCAGAGTTCCTGGGGGATGTGAAACATTAGTAGTACTGCAGAAAGAAATTATCTGAGTATTCAAAGAAGGGCTGTAATACGAGTAACAGTGTGAACTCCTCACGGTGTCCTAACAATGAGGTTTAACTCTTCTGTTTAGACCAGCGCACTCCAAATGTTTTTGACCATGCGTGCCCCAGAAGTTTTTGAGCATGAACCCCAATAAATATTTATCCATAAGTTACATGTATGTATTACTGTACTAATATATTACACAAGTTATAAATCTATAAATTTTTAAAGGAGATTAGAAGTTATTTTTGGAAATGTATTTTTTATTTATTAATCATATAAATAACATTTTCCCACACTGCAATGGACTGTCGTGTGCACACTCTGGGGTACTCAAACCCAACTTTGGGGATCACCAGTGAAGATGGCCCCCAAAGAAATCCTGAATCAATTCCACAAAAGCACTCCTGTTGCTCTAGTTTGAAGTAGATGATACTTACTGAAAATTTTCAGTGTTTCATTGCCAGTGCCATGAAATAAAAAAATTATTCCTTAGCAAATACCTGTGTGTCAGCACTACCATCTCCTAGTCACCTCACAGTCATGCATTATATATTGCTAAGAAATAGAAAATAACTCAAATGTTAAACATTTACGTCATTTTCAGTAACACAGAAAATCCATCTCCTAGTCACCTCACAGTCATGCATTATATATTGCTAAGAAATAGAAAATAACTCAAATGTTAAACATTTACGTCATTTTCAGTAACACAGAAAATCCATCTCCTAGTCACCTCACAGTCATGCATTATATATTGCTAAGAAATAGAAAATAACTCAAATGTTAAACATTTACGTCATTTTCAGTAACACAGAAAAGTTTCAGTTCTACTTATGTCTCATGATACATTAAGCTATTTTCTTCTCTGAGGAGGCAGAATGTGCCAAAATTTGTCCAAAACTATCCATCTCTCCTTGATTAAGCCTCCTAGGCTGGTATTGTCCAAATTATTATTTTCTCTGCCAGGAGGGAGGTTTCAAATGAGATAAAGGAGATCCAACCAAACTTTCTAAGCACTTCTTTCTTGGTGAGATGCCATCAGTGACAAACATCTGAGCATCATTATCCAAGCAACATACATGATGGTTCTTTCCTGGAACCCTCTGCAATTATTTCCTTCAAACAGATGAAGGCATCTGGCAACACTCCTTGACAAATTTCAGCACTGTCATGGTGGTTGAACAAATGACTCATAATTCAGGGGGCTCGAGGCAAAGTTATTCCACCAAGCACTTTGTCCATTCTGGTGCTCTAGCTGTACCCTCTCCAACAGCTTATTAGTTCTGCCAGTTTCTGATAAATCGGCTGCTCTTTTACACCTACTTACACAGTTGAAAATGAAAGGAAAAACTATGGACGGCATAAAAAAATGTCTGAAACTAACACAAACTAAAGATCCTGAAACTGACATAAACAAAGAACAAACTCATGTTCATATAAAGATAAGACCATAAACACTTTGAAATAAATGATTGACAATTTGTAACTATTTTAAATATTTTGTAACCTGGAGATCAGCTGAGTCCTGGACAGCAAAATACATTTGGCTGGAGCGGATTCTGTTGCTTTTGACAACTGCCAGAGCCAAGGAAGGGGAGACAAATTCAGCAGATGATGTTGATAAGCTCAGTTTTAAGCCAATATGGTCCACCAGTTTTATAATTCTGTCAAATAAAAAGTATACTTAGTATTACCAAGTATATACATCCAAAATTCTCAGGCAATTTATGGTTATAGAGCAATAATCCAAGCGTAGTGTAAAATGCTCACTCATTATGGTATCAGCACAAAAAATCCCAATGTATTCCATGGCACTATATTATAGTACAGCTGGTAACATTAGAATGATAGTCCTTCCATTTTGAATAACTACATTAAAGAACAAGAAATAGTCTTCTGGATTACAAGTATAAAAAAGTGAAACTTGCTGAAGCCAATTTACCAAGACAGTAAATACAACACCCTGTAATCTATTGCCAAAATGACCTACCTGTTAGAAATTCGCGGTGGTAATGGCTGAGAAGCAGTGAGGATACCGCTCACCTCACCAACCATCCTTTCTACATCTTTTGGCTCTACTTTTCCAGCTGCTAAGTCATTTTCTATTTTGGACACGATTTGCTCAGCTGTGGCAATACTAATGGTAGTGTGTTCAGAAGTTGTATTTGTGGTAGCTGAAAGAGTTTTTCCTGTGACAAATGAAAAGTTAAACACTGTGTTCAACAAATGAAGGAAGCTTGGAGAAGCAGAAAAATTAAACAGTTGCCTTGATTAAAAAAACATATCACTACTTGTATGGTTTCTCAATGAGTTATGTAATTCCTCCCTATCAGGTACTTTGCAGTGAGCAGTAATTTAAATCTCATGAAAATATAAGGCAAGGTTTCAAATCGCCAACATTAATTTCACATTTTATTGATTTCAAAGTTCCTCACAACACACCAACCTACTACTAAATAACCTATTACTTTGAATTTTTGGCCACCGACTTTCTGAGATTGTCAGAAATTTGAAAAGAAGCTGGTAAAGATGTGTACAATCTCCATAAGAAAATACATATCCACTAACAATATTCCTAGTCAATAACAATATTTTAAGGATGATCCATCATTATTTTGCAATATTTTAAATATTAAATTAGTTAAAAAAACCCCTGCCTTGCTCTCTGACTTATTTTTTTTCTGTCCAAAAAACATTTGTTCTATTGGGAACTTAGCACAGTACCTACATATGACAGTTATAAACCAGTGTGTAGGGTGAGGTATTACTCACCATGGCCAAAGGCATCAGAATGTATTTTAAAATACATGCACATCAAATGAGAGCTGTCTCAGGGTTTTCACATAGAATAGAATTACAGAATCATTTAGGTTGGAAAAGACCTCCAAGATCATTGAGTCCAACCTTTGACTGAACATCACCTTGTAAACTAGACCAGAGCACGTGCCACGTCCAGTTGTTTCTTGAACATCTCCAGAGAAGGTGACTCCACCACATCCCTGGGCAGCCCATTCCAATGCTAAACAACCCTTTCAGTGAAGAAATTTTTCCTGATGTCCAACCTGGACCTCCCCTGGCACAGCTTGAGTCCATTTACTCCTATCCTGTCACCGGCTGCCTGGGAGAAGAGGCCGACCCCTATCTGGCTACAATCTCCTTTCAGGGAGTGATAAGGTCACCCCTGAGTCTCCTCTTCTCCAGACCCTTCCTCAGCTCTGTTGCCCTTCTCTGGACACACTCCAGCACCTCAATGTCTTTCTTGTAGTGAGGGATCCAGAAATGGACAGGGGTTTGAGGTACGGCATCACCAGTGCCGAGTACAGGAGGACAATCCCTGCCCTGGTCCTGCTGGCCACACTATTGCTGATCCAGGCCAGGATGCCATTGGCCTTCTTGGCCACCTGCTGATTCATGTTCAGCCACTGTCAGCGGGCACTACCAGGACCTCTTCCTTCGGGCAGCTTTCCAGACTCTATTCCCCAAGCCCGGACTGCTCCCTAGGGTTGCTGTGACCCATGTGCAGGACCCTGCACTTGGCCCTGTTGAGCTTCTCAACTGTCCTTGGCTCATCAGTCCAGCCTGTCCAGACCCCTCTGTAGAGCCTTCTTACCCTCCAGCAGATCAACAATCCCACTCAAAGGAATTCACAATAATTTTAAGGTCACTTCTCATACATATAACATTGTTTAATGAAGTTTCAAAGCAAATCCAGTATATGGCATGCAGACAAAAAGAATTATTTACTTGTCATATTTACCTGGAGTCCCATGGCCATCAGCAGTAGAATGAGGACGAGAAGCTGAGACAGAATGGTTGACAGGACTAACAGTAGGGGTCAAAGATATTGTGAAAGGAGTAAGGGGAACAATAGGCACCGTACTAACATTTTTGCTACCAGATAAAAGTTGGGTTGTAGCAGGAGGAATTTGTGCAACAGATTTGGTGATAGCCTCAAAGTGTTGATTTATAGTTGGAAGTCTGTGGGGCTCAGAAGAAAGTGGAGAATGTTTAGTGAAACCTACAGAAGGAGAAAGTATTGTAAAAGTCTTGTTAAGGTGTATAGCATCAGATTTAATTGAGAAAGCAGCATTAGTGACAGATTTTGTTGCAGGTATGGGAACGGAGATGGATTTAGTGGAAGTTATGGAAGAAACAGCAGGCACGGTAGGTTGAGTAAAAGACTCAGAAGAGGAACGTGTAGTGGTAACACTGGTGGAAGACACAGAAGTTTCAGAGAGAGGGTTCGTAAGGGGAGATGTGGAGAGAGCTCCAGAAAAATAAATTTCTGTCAATGGTGGGATCAGTGGTCTACTTGTGGGGCTTTGTTTAGCAGAAGGTATAGTGGGGGGAATAAAAGAATTAGATTTGGGGAAAGTCTTTTTAGGGAGAGAAGGAGAATGAGGGGAAGGAACCCATATGGAATGAGGTGGCACTTGTATAGTACTGTAAAAGAAAAAAAGGTACAAAAATCCATGTTAACACTGTTTCTCTTTTAAAGAAAATGAGTTATAATAAAGGAATATATATTAATTATATGGACCTAATACTAATCATGTAAATTTTAAAACCAATCAGATTAGATGTTTCATGCTCTAATATTTAGAGGGTTCTTACATTCTATTTTGCTGTAGTTGTTAACTAGCAAGTCCAAAAATAAATACTACTACTGTCTTTGCTGCCTGTTTTAAAGGTGAGCTGTTGTTGAACACAAAAGCTAGATGCATCAGGGAAAAAAATGGAAAAAAAAAGGGATAAGAAGGGAGAGAAGGGAAAGAGGGAGGAAACAGGAGGGAGCTACATTGGCAAATGCTGGTCAGCTTTTTCTTGTGGAGTCCTTTCTGGCTATTACACTAAAGCACGGAACTTTACTCTAGCAATGTATTAGGAAATTTAGGAATTAGCAAGTCAAATTTTGTATTTATACGTACTACATTTGTAATTCTTCAGCAGTCAAGGAACAATACTTCCGTGATGAACAGCAGCACTGATCTGAGATGACAAAGAAGCATTATCCTTAAGCATAACAACTGCTAATATCATTAAGTAGAATATTTAACCATGTGTGTTATGTCTTTATACAACATAATTTATTTTGAAGTTTGTTATGAAATTAGTTTTGCAAAACAAAAGAACTCTTGACCAGTCAGAATATTGCCATACCCCCAGATTTTTTTTCAATGCCTGACAAGTTCTGATTTCTTTTTTTTTTTTAAATTTCAAACAAACCAAAATGCAACACTACAGCTTTTGAAACAGAGACAAATGGTACGAGTCACTACTCCATCCTGTCACAATATCACTAATAAAGTTTGGCTACTTAACAACCCTTTCAATTCAGATTGTCGTTTCAGCAAGATGTTTATGTTCTCAGCTTATTTTACACCTAATCCTTTCAAAGTGTGCTCTATTAAAGTAGCCAGCAATTTTATACCAAAATATTTTAAAAAGTTATTTCTAACACATAAGCCCCCAAAAATCAGAAAGCTGCATTTTTATGTATTTATATTGCTCAAAACTGAAAATATTTTGATCTAAAAGTAAGTAACTATCTTGTCTTTTTAGCTACTTGAAGACCACATGTAAAGACATTAAATTGTGATGAGATTGTGTTTAAAGCATAACTTACCAAGTTGGCTTATTTTTGCTTTGTCTGTTAAACTGCTTATATTCTTTCTCTCAGCCAGCTTCATGATGAAATTGCAGTGTGTGCTACAACGAGAAGAAAAAAGACTCAAGAAACAGAGCTGCCTCATCTTTACAACACATGAAGCTAACATCAAATGCTAAGTGAAAGCACATTAGCACAAACACTAAGTGTAAAAGCACATTTTTCCTAGGCTCTGTCAGATTTGGGCATATTTTTAATGCATGTAAACCTCTATGCCAGGCTAATTAGAAGTGTAATACATCCGTTTGTGGCACTTATTGTCCCTTAACTCTGCTATGTCGATTCTTAAATGGGGTCCTCCCTAATCAATGTTGGCCATTAAAGAGTTGATAATTTTGTAAAGATAATAATGTAACCTCCACTGTTAGTGTAAATATGCCAGTGTTTATGAAACCTCCATCACCTGGGGAAGCCAGCATTCTTTCTTGACTTCAGAGAGAACTTCAGTGACCCATTCAACCATGTAACTCCACCTTTACGACTACAGTTCGATGACTTGAAGCCCTGCCTAAACTAGTGAACCTCCAGTAAAAATTCTTCATGCTCAGCAAATGCAAACACAGAGATGTGTGCTTCTTTCCAGCACGTAAGAATGAAAAGATTACCCTAGTAACTGTCAGCATATGACATGAAGGTGAGATCTGACTACTTTTTGTCTATTTTATTTGAGTGTTTTGGACTTTTCTTTCATCCTAACCCAGGAAGATAAAGTCCAGATTCAAGTATTTGGGGAAATAAAGTTTTGCATTTTGTTTTAGAATACAGTGTTTCCAAGCTGATCATTTAAAAGGACAATTTAATGGTGAGTAGCAATTAAACTAAGAGACATTATCTACGTTTCAGGGTTTCCAGGATCACCTTTCTGTAACAGCTTTGCCATTCTGATATCCCATGGTTTCCAGACTCTGAACTGGTTACCTCCTCAGGCTTCCCTGCCCCAAGGATGGTTGGTTTCCCAGGCTGAAGAACAGCAATTTTGGATGTCTCAAGCAAATCCCTCATAAAGACTGCATTGTATGCACAAGTTCCGGGATTCTGGTGCTCCCAGTGACATGACTCAGCTAATACCAAGATGCAGAAGAAATATGGCAGGGAAGCCTGGGCTTCAGCAGAAGGCTAATGAGAAGCAATACAGTTGCGTTAAACAAAACCAACACACTCTAAAAGGTTTTTTCAAGATCACTAATGCTGGGAGAATAATGAAATCAGAATTTCTTTGTTAATCTATGTATATTTCTCCAGTCTGTTTCTTGAACTTCTGAACTTCCTAGAAAGTTTGTCTTTTTCTTCTGTTACAGAGCCATGCATACTTCACATACCACAAGACAATATATGAGCTTTTAAATATTTGATCTTTAAAAATTTAAAAACAAACCTCTGGTTTTCTGCACTGCATTCCATAACAGAGGACTGTAATGACAAATGAAAACAGAAAAAAAATTGATTTATAAGGAGAAATCAGGAGTGATGCTTTTTCAGAAGTAAGTAGGAAAAAAGTTTTCCAAACAGTAACAACAATCAGTAATCTTACCTCACTTACTGCTCGCAAGGTCTTGTTGAACTCTGAAATGCTTTAAAATAAAAAGTTACTGTTATGGAGCACTTTTAGTTATGTTTCTAAAAGCAATTACAACAATTTAATTTAAAAAAAAAACAATTACAGAGAAAAAAATATTTTTCCAGTTAATCAGTGATTTTTTAAAGTCAGGCCAGTTCTAATACTGTAAAACCACTTTTCAAAGCATTAAACATTTGAAGAGCTGACTTTTATAGTCACTACACAAAGTAAATTTAAACCTCTGTCATCACATTTGAACATCAACCCACTGAAGAACAAAAGATAAATCTTAATGTTGCCTTTTGCCAAGAATTATTTGGAATAGAATTCTAAATTTATACTCAAAGCCACAGAAATAGAATGAGTAAGAAATATGGATTTCTTTTACAAACAAGATTTGTTGGCCAATCACATTTTTTCGGTTTTCAGAACAAGTTTGGGAAATACTCACTCATTCAAACCTCTCCTTATAAAGACTGGGAAAGAAAAAACTACACCAAAATAAAACCACAGATACGACTTCAAGAATATTTATTGAAGAACATGCAGTTAGGAAAGTTCTTTTCATAATTTCCTACCAGATAGACTGAATCCTTAAATTATAAAAAACATTTGGTGGCCCATTTTTTAAAGAAAGTCCAGTGGTACATAGACTAACTAAGAGTATTCTAACCAATATGAACTTTATGTTAAAGAGAAAGAACTTATAACTTGTGAAATTTTTAATGTGCAGGAATAAAACAAAGTCTGCTCAACACGTGGAAGGTCTCACTTCATCATTTTCAAATATAACAAAGATTTCAATCCTTATTCAGAATTACTTACCTCAGTTCTTGTGGGGTATGTGCTGGAATTTCAATTAATTTTCTGACTTGATTGTGGGTGGTTATGTTATCAATCTGTTAGAAAAAAAGATCCCACGGCTAAGTACAACCAATAATTTTTAGCCTTAAAAGAAAATCGTTCATTTCACACATTTTAATAGGCTGAAATTACAAAGATAAGAAGCACATTTTCTCATGAATACACTGCAATAAATATTTACCATGAAATTGTTGCCACAACTTATGGAAAGAATTGTTGATCTAGACTAAACCCCAAAATCTGATTTCTGAAAGATAGGGGCAAGAGGACAGCGAACTCACCATGTCTTATGTTGGAAAAAGAGGAATTTGGCTTAGTTTGCAACAAAGACAGCTTAGACCAGACACTGAATGAATTTTCTACCTCTAAGTCCAATGAGACAAGCTCCATAACAGACATAAGTAACAGATGACAGAATACTGTCAGTCAGAAGTCAAGAACTGTAGTGAACGCCATGGTAGAACTGAGCTAAATAAGTATGATCGAGCATTAGGGTCTGGGGACACACTGAGGTTTACCTAAGGGCCCTTTCTATACATGCATTCTTATGCTCTTCTGGATACCAGCACTACTGGTTATTTTCACATTTCGTGCAAGCAGCAAGGGCCATGAGGAAAAACAACATCTAACACGTGTGGTATTGACTTCCCCTACGAAACACTCTTCTAAAAAGCCGAAGAGTTTCAAGAGATGGAAACCAGTTTTTCCAGAAGATCTAGGCATAATGTTACCACACTAGGACAGTTTCAGTAGGCATTATCACCACAGAAACACAACATCATGCAGAGGTGGCTTTTGCCAGGGGCATATCCCTGCCCAAACTCGATGCTCCATGTGCAGCTGGGCAGTAGCTCCCTGTGGTTATGTTGCTGACTATTCTCATGCTTTCAGGCACTGGCATGTGTAATCTCAGACTGAGGGCTGACAGGGCTGTGTAGGATAAAGACACAAGGTCCTTCTTTTTTCCTTCCCTCAGTTTCCATCTGTAATAATTAAACATCGTCACCCTCATAGTATTATCTTGATACTGAACATCTATATGGTCCTTGCTGTGCATGACACTGTCCTCCTAAACATCTCGCGTTGTGTAAATGGACACACTCACGTCACATAAGCCTATTGCGAAATTAATAACTCAAGAACTACATGCCAAAAAACACAGAATGATCATGCAAAAAGCATAACCAAAAAAATACGCAAAAAACCATAGAACTATTTATGAGAGTCTCAACATTAACTACTCCAGGATATAATCCAACTCTAATTATGCCCAAATTGTTGCCATCTAATGATGCTCATCTTCTAAAGGCAAGTGCCTAAATTAATCTCCAAAGGAAGACCCTGTGTGCCTAAATGTAGATTCTCAAGATTCCCCCTCTTTTCAGTGGCTCTGTGGAGAATTCAGGTCCTTACTGTAGGAAGTTTACTTAGCTGGAATTTTTAAATTTAGCTGCAAAGCAGCTGTTTAAAACAGAGCTGTTCCATCCACTGCAAACAGTATCTTGTACAGCAAACACAGTAAGAATCATGTTAAGGTATCAGTATTTTAGGTGTAGACAAAGAAACTCATTTCAACCTTCCATAAAATAAAGTTTTAAAAGAAAGAATACTTACTATTTCTACATTTAGTGATGCATTATTTTCTTCACTTGCCCGAAGTTTTACCTTGCCCACATAGAACACTAAAACCAAAAGCAAAAAAAAGTTAGGAAAATCAATGCTAAAACACAGGATGTAAAATTTTTTGAGAATTGAAAATTTTACTGTCATGTGTTTTGATACAAGGGAAATAAGAACACTTACACTAGCTTATCTATTTTTGCAATTTTTTTTCCATCTTTTCACCTACTGTTTCAACAAATGAAGTAGTCCAATAGCTTCATTATTTTCTATATATTTAATTTTGATGGCTGTCCCTAAATTCCTTCCAGTTAATCTTAAAACACAAAAGCTGCACTGCACATTACTATTAATATAACTCCACAGCATACTTGTTTCCTGGGGTTTTTTTTGTAATTCTTATCTGCAATTGTGTGTCTTCGATGAGAAACCAAAGCTCAAAAGTACAATAGTCAAGCACACTACTTAACCTCCCCCCTTTAATATTTTTAGAATTCATATAAAATCTCTCTAAATTTACAATTTATTACAGACCTAGCTTTTACATGGCAACTAAACGTTGCTTCATCCCTCAGAGTATAAAATAGTTGGACAAGATTTTTATAAAATAAAAGGGAAAAGAAAATCACTAACCTGAATAATTACAGGCACGTGTTACGTTGCATACAATGATTTCTCCTGCTATAGATTTTTGGGGAAAAAAAACCAAACGACGACTGAGTAAAAAAGTTAAACTTAAATCCAAAATTAACACATATATTTACAATCATTCCAGTGTTTGAAATGTAAATGTTTTTATCTTCTGGAAGTATTTGACATACTGTCTAAGCTTCACCTCTCTACAGCACTTACCATGACATTTTCCAACACTTAGTATTCAGAAATATGCTGCCTTTGATTAATTAATTTTGAATAATTTTCTGCAACAGTTTCGGCAGAAGACTTACATGCAAGTGGTCTCAAATTTTTTTCTTTTTTTTCAAATTTAAATAGAAATTAGCATATAATTAATAAGCTCTTCAAATATCACCGAATTCAACCACTAGGCAGCATATTATCTGCTTCTGAGGATCCTACTATGGCTCCACACGATAGCATGAAGCTACAACTGTTCTACCTGATGGAATTCAAACAATGATGACAGCAACCATGAACACTCTCATCTGGTAGAACATGCCTTCACTTAGTTACAGCAAGCTTTTGGCTGCTCCGTATTTTCCATGTTTTTAATACTACCTACACTGCTGAGAAATAACACTGACCCTAAATTAGGGTACTGTAAACAGATGGCTCTGTTGTATAATATCAAAATAAAGCACTGGAAAGATATTTGCATCCAAGACAAAACTCCTACACTTGTTCATTAAAACAAAGTGGCAGCACAACTTTCCTTACTTAAGCAGATGGATTGGCCTCCATTACTGGAAAAAAAAATTCTATTTTTTCTGCTGTTATTATTGGTTAGTACCAAATGAGAAGGGATTCTTTTTTTTCCACTTTCTCTGTGGTACAAACATTGGACTGTAAAAGTTTGATGCTTCATCAATTTTATCGCCATCAATAAATAAGCCATCAGAAGGCACAGACTGTAAGCTGGTGGTAATATTCAAATTATTAGAAAAAACCCCTGTTTTTCAGACAGCAGTTTAGAGTCAAATAAAGTTGATGGTTGGACTTGATGATCTTAGTGTTCTTTTACAAATTTAACAATTCCATGATCCTAAAAACTTAAAACTTGAGATGCACAAAAATGTATCAGTGGTGACAGATGAATCCTACCTGGTGTTATGGTGGAGTAATAATCAGTGGTTGTAAGGGCTTCTGTTAAAAAAAAAAAGAAAGTCTAAAGTTTTCACATTTTAACTTAAAAAAACTATAAAACACATGTCACAAAAATAAATTCTTATTTCTATTTCAGACTCTGTCTTTCCAGGAAAAGTGTAAATACATGACAATTTATAAGAAAAAGAAGTTACTTTCAGTGTGGGAAATGCAAAACCGGCAGCTGGAGTAAGATCCATCCAATGATATGTTTATATCCCCATCTGAGCCAGTGACTCCTGGCTCCCTACTGCTCAGAGGAGAAAGGAGTGTTTTTAAGGTGGTTCCACTTATCCTATTCTACATGAGCAATCCAGTGTAAGATCAATCATGTTCTACAAATGTGTTTTTCAATTAACAATGAAGAATAGCAGGAAGTCCCGCTCCTACACAGGCATGGAGGAATCTGTACTGATATGGAATAAACCTACTCCTCGTTTCAAATGGGAAAATCAGGAAAGGAAGGGGTAGCGAGTTCTTCTGATTGAGTCTTTTCTGATACTATTTAGCAACTCCTGGCAAGAACACGTATCATGTAAGCACCGTGTCTTTAAGTAATGGGGTATACATTTTAGTTCTGTAAAATAGCTTAAATAGTATCAGAAAGCATAGAAAACATTTAATATAGATATACAAAACCCCCTATATATGTGCTAAAATGTATATCTGCCCTGTTTGAGTTTTGGTAAGCAATACAATATTTTGAATGAAAAATAAAAGTTTACAGCTCAGTTTAAGTGCACCTCAGAGCCCTAACCACACAGACTTAAAATACAGATTGCAGATAAATACAAAGTTTAAGATCAGGTAAGAAAATGATTTGGAATAAACAAATCCCAGTTACTAAAAAACCCAACAAAAAAGCAACAAACACAAATGCAAACAACATCTCCCTTGAAACCTTACTCTCGTCATGCAAATTCTCACCTGTACTTTGTGTAGTCTCCTCTGAAGATATATCTGAAATAGAAAAAAATCATAACAGTAAAATCTATAAAAATAAAATAAAACATAAAAAAGCCCAAAAGTCTAAATCCAACAAAATCTAAATAAGAGAAATATTAATAACATCTTGCCTGAAGAATTCATCGGATATGTGATAAAAGTAATAATAGAGAACTCTAGGCAAAAAAAGATAAAAGTAAAAATTGTATTAATAAAGTATCTTGCTTCTATGAATTTTTGAGAAAAAAGATCAAGCCTGCAAAGTGCTGAACAGAAACTGAATATTATTTACCCAAATTTCATTTTAAGAACAACTCGAAAGCTTGTTAAGAGTGTTCACATTATTCAATACTAATAGTTGAAATAATGTTCACATTATTTCAAAAATATGAGCATCTGAATACAACCAGCTGGGAGCCAAATTTCCTCAGGTAAGTTCCTTTTACTGGTTTCATTCTTTCAGAAGATGCAGATAAATTTTGCATTTCCAATTGCAATAACTGCTTAACCTCAAGGACCTTCTCCTGCATGAACTCACAGCTTTCATAAGCAGAGATGACACACTGGATTTGGCAAACAGTCTCTCCAAAAAAGCTATTTTTGTCAATAAACATATATAAATAAAGTAGAGTAATGATGCAAAGTTCTTTTCAGCAACATCAAAAGGAAAAAATTAAAATTAAATTAAGACAATTAAGACAAAAATTTAAAGGGCTGTGCTTAGTGAGAATATTTTAGGTGTCAGCACAGGAATAGAAAGTGGCTAGAAGACCACTTTATAGCACTTCAAAATGACCACTTAGTGACTTTTTTTAAATGGGCCAGAGCACATTCACAACAGAAGAAGAATTTTCCAAGGCAACTAACAAGCAGCCAAAATATGAGCAATCAGAGTGAAAACTAAGTGCTGGTTTCATCTGTATTACTTGGCCTTGTATATACTACACAAATACTGAATGTGATGCAGTTGTTAAAGATGAACCATTCCCAAGGAGAGACTATATCTGTAAATAATATCATGTGTGTTTGCATCTGCATTATTTCTTTTATCCAGAGCACTCTATGTTAGTATACATTAAGCAAGAAAACAACTGGCTTTCACACCGCTTATTTCAGTGTGTCTCATTCTTAATTTTTTAAAAAATGCTTTCATAGATGATGCTTATCACCTCCAGTTCCAGAAGTTCTTAGAGCCGTGTGTAAGTGTGTAATGCAATCCACGGCATGAAATCACATCTGCCAGGCTGGGAGGATATGTAAAGGAGCTCTCACTACAGTTTTCCTCCTCTGCCATCTCTGCAAACTCTTCACTGTTCAGATAACTGAAAAAAGGCTCCTGATCAAGCAACTTGCACCTACTTCACCCCAAGCACCACTGCCACAAGCCATGAGTGATCCTATAAGGAAAGCTGTTTCATTACAATGTAGAATGAAACAATTAATTTGAAAATGATATAAAACATTTTAATGTTGGAACTCTGTTACATTACAACCTTTCTGCATTACCTCAGACAAAAGCAGATTTACATAAGAGGAAATGACAAACATCGCAGAAATCAGTAAAGTCCTGACTTTCTTACCAGAAATTGTTGTCGCAGCTGATTCTTCTGAATCTGTGAATTTTGTTTTAGGGAAAAAAAACGACAACACACAAACAAACAAACAAAACCATTATGAAGTTTCAGACACATACATGACCATTCTCAGCAGGCTTTCCCTATATTATCGGCAGTTCACTGCGTTCACCAGAAGAGGGCAACACCTGCCCTTTCAGAACAACACTTCCAGGTTGCCACAAAAGGCAGATGCAACAATCTCTGGTTAAAAAAAAAATCACAGTTTTTATGCACTCAAATAGAATTCAGTGCAAGAAAAATTTTTTTTTCGAGAAATTCTGGAAAGTTTGAATAGTATAATGCTAAGAAACCAAAAATTATTGACCCAAGATATGTGCCACACTAGCCTGAAAGCTACATGCTGATCCTGAGTGGCTTGCTAATTTTGGGAATGGGAATCAAGCATACATGAGATGGCTCTATCTGGGTATGAAGAACTCTTCTCAGACTTTTTATAATAATAGTGACACTTGTCACTTAAAACTTATCCCATTTATATGTATTCTCATTTCTATCCTGCAAAAAGCAGCGATAAAAAAATACCCTAATTCATTTCAAGTTTGGACCTCTGATCTTGACAGGAACCAGACAACTATTTATATAGCAAACACTAGCTATTAGATTTTTGATATTGTTACAGTCAGTATTTTGATCAAAAAAAAATTAAGGAAATTTGATATCTTGTTCACATAGCAACTATAAAGTTGGCCCTTTCAGTCACTGGGTGGTTTTTGATACTGTCAGAGACAAGTCAAGTTACAGGTCACAGTCATCACAGAAATATAATCTAAAGAACAGCTGGATGTAAACATGAAGCACTATTTAAAAAATATACTTAAGGTATTTCAACATCTCTCACAGGTCAAAAGTCATCCTATAATATGCTAATTATACTGTAAAGCCTTTCCTACGGCTGCAGAGGACTTAAATCAGAGATACCAAAAATCCCTGAAGAAGACCAGATTTTTTTTATTAAAAATAGTAAACAAGGAGTTTCTGAAATGCTAATCACTCATGAACTCCTTGCTCTAGTAAGACTATTTTGCTTGCCTTACTGAAAACTAGCAATAGCTTCTTTCCAAAGGATAAATGTGAATATGATTTCCATAATGAAGGGAGAATCAGAATCATCTCAGTGACTTTATTTTCATTTTCTCTGGAAAATTATTGATGCTATTTGCACCACAAAAATAGCTAATAAGCCACAAGGACGATATGGAAAATTAATTAGCAAATGTTTGCATATGCTTAATTATCTCCATGAATTACAAAGTAACGGCAGCAGCAACCTTCCTACACACTTTCTAAAATAGAAGAACAATGGGGCAAAATCCCACAGAACCCCAACATACCTGATACTTGTTTTCTGCCAGGCAGTGTAGCAGTAGTTTCAACTGCAAAATAAGAAGATTTTTTAGGAGAAGAAGGTTAAAATATATTTGTACACATGCATATACATGTATATACACACTTCCTTAAACACAACCATTTTAGATGTGGCACTCACCTCACTTCAAAATGGTTTGCAAAACTACTTTGCATCCATTGAGAAATATGTGTCAAGACTTTTTGAAAGCTGAAAGTTGAACTCTTTGGAGTTCAGTTTTTTACACAGTTTATCTTTTTATACTTATGGGAGATACAGATTAGGCCATGAGCTTTCCCACTTCTCTTCCATTGCCAGTGTCTTCAGAAACGTATTCAGCACATTTGCTTGAGTGAGGGTGAAGCAGACTAAAACAGCAGCAACTAAAACTGTAACATGTATATGCACATTATGATGTGCATGCACATCTGTAGACACTCACACATCCAAGAGCTGCACCACCAAAGAACATCTAAACAACGAAAGATCAGGCTGCCAGAAATGAAGCAGCTCAGGTGGACCTGGGCTGGGATGAAAAGCTGAGCTATTTTCAGCTCAATAGGCCCATGAAACATGTCCCCAGGGACACCCAGGGAGAGATGGAACACACAGATGGGCTTTTGATCACGGAGTGGATCTGACAATTGAAGCCATCACACTCATGAATGTGATACATGACATCATCAAGTGAGCCAAGTGACTAAAGCCTCCCTGGAACAGAAGATAGGGGCTGGGCTATCAATGAGGAGGCCCAGCAGATCCATTGAATCACACCACTGCAGCAAACCTGCCACCAAGGCAAGTGCTGTGTGCTTCCTGTGGTGGAGGAAAAGCAGCAGATGGCTCCAAATGTTGCCTGCAGCCTGTCACCACTCAAAACACCATCCTGGGCCTCGAACACCAAGCGGCAACACAGCATCACCTATACTTAAGGCACTGTTACCTACTTCAGCACCTTTAATAGGTGAGACCTTGTCTGTTGGGCAAGGAGGAAGAAAAACTCTTCTCAAGTCACTGAACCTGGTGGGACACTAGGCACAGTCATGATTCAAGTCCACAGGGTAGCAGAAGAAGAGAAATTCTCTCTGAATTGCTGGAGTTGGTGGGACAGTTTCTCCACAAGTAATGCTTTGATCTCTGGCCGGTCCATCATTGCCATGCCACACTGGTGGGTACTAAATTGTGCCACACAGCCCACGTGCAATGGACATCACCCAGATCCTTGGAGACCTCGTTGTTGTCTAGGTTGCTGTGGACTACCTCCACCACTGCTAATGCCCTCAGATACTGGACACCTTCCTTCTTCCATCAGTGGTGATCCACTTGCACCTGTAGTCTACAATGACCATCTTCAGACTCTGAATCCAGCCATCCAAGCTCAAATTTCTGTGGGGCCTCCAGTAACCAATCACTTGGAGACAACACACAGGAAAGTGCTCCAAGGGAACAAATTTCTGGGGAGCAAGGTATGCAGGAGAATTTGGGCAGGTGCCTAGAGCAGTAGTCACCTCTGATGGCATGGGAGTTTACACCCAAACGGGCAAGGAATCCTGGTGAAATGGGAAACCACTCAAAGGAAGGATGTCTTGTTTACACCGAAGACAGAGACTTTTGGTACTGTGTCGGGTCCTGGCATGCGCCTACCAGACTTGTGTCCCACACCCTGGAAATAGCAATAGGATCCCTGGATCTAAGGACACACAAATGGATGCTGCAGTTAAATCAGATACAACCCTAACCATAACAGTCAAGGGGAAACTATGGAAGTAGAGGTTGGTCCAGTTAGGGAAGGAGGAAGAAGATCCTCTTGAGGTGATGCAGGAAGGCAACTCGGAAGAGGCAGCCTGTTCTGCAGCAGGACAGTCACAAGAACAGGGGAGGGAAATGACAGAAATCAAAAAAGAGGCAGAAATTATTCAGTCCCTATTCCTGAGCAAGCTGTGAGATGCACACAGATAACAGCTGCCAGCCAGGTGAGCAGATTGCTGCCTGGCTACCCCAATGCTGGGATACTGAGACCAATGATCTGAAGTCAGAGACTACATGAGAGCTTGACAAGATGAAAAATGTCAGCTCATTTTTGTTGAATGTCATACACTGCATGAAGCTAAAAGCAGCAACTCTGAAATACGGCAGGATGAATATATGGAAATTGAATTAATTGCAATACAATTTTTTAGGAGTTTTCCATGAAGCTGTTAGTTTTAGTTAATTTGCATCCTGGGTAGAAATTTTCTCATGTAGAAGAAAGAGAGAGAGAACCAATGTTCTTAGTAAAATAACGCATATCCATTAAGTAAAAAGTAGAAGTAAAAATTCACACCTTTATACATATCAGCCTACTGAATTTAAACTCCTTCAGTAAAGATAAAACAAAGTTACATCAAACATCTCATTTGAGATAACTAGGATTCTGCCTACAGAGAAGTACAATTTTTTTTTTACATCTAGAACTGTATGACCTTGACAGATCTTGAAAATCTGGATATAACCTTTACTTTTATAGTAATTTTTCAGAAAAAAAATTATTATTATACTGCTTACTACATGTTAAGTCCAGATAAAATACATATTCCTGTAAGGTATGTGTTCTAGAGCACTTATGCAGAAGTGCTCTTACTCTTACACTGTTAAGTGATTAGGAATTACAGACACTATAAAATTATTTTCTTAGCACCTGGTGTAGGCTTGGGGAAGACCCTTAAAACACAATACCAACTTAAATAATATTCAGAACTGAAGAAGTAGTCAGATAAAACTATTCTGTATTGTTTAAACAGTAAATACTTTTAAAGGTAGATTGGGGTGGATAAAAATAATTGAGTGAACTTCTGGTTAGAGAAGGAAGCATCCTTCCACAGGTGGGAAATCTGACTTTCCTACCACGGAAAGTGAATTCTATCTCCAAAAGTTTACCTGTCACTAGTCCTGTCTTAATCAGTGGTTAGGACCTCATGCAAAAGCCCTTATCTCCAAAAAAAGCTTTGGAAGAAATTAAATTCTCAAAAAGAATCCCTTCTTGAATATGCAGCATCTTAGAGCAAACACCACCACACTGCTTCTTCTGCCCACTTAAAAAATGAAATCTGTACAGGGAATCCAACTTTAAGATCTTTCTCACAAACTCTTTCGGATTCAGTGTAGACAGTCACGTTGTATACAAGCTGCCTTTTGCATCCTCCATATCCCTTCAACCTACCTTGTGAACTTTTGCAAATGCAAGTAGTAGCCTGAGGTAGGTACAAAAATTGTTCATGAACATATTTAGTTTTGTAGGTTAGTAAAAAGACAGTGAACCCCAAAAATGCCAAATGCTTCTCATAACACATCTAGCAGCACAGGGAGAAAATAAGCTAAACATGAGCCATGAATATGGACCTGGCAAATGCAGCAACTGATGATGGCATGCATAACCTGAGGGGCACTTTTTTATGGACACCAGTCTAACCATGACTTCTCTTGCAGCACAATAGTCACATGCCTGCAGTTGCTAGAAATTATCCATGAGTATGAGACTTGTCATTTATCAAGGTGCAGCATTAAGTTCATTACCCAAGCCTTTCTCCAGAATCACCTTTGCATACAGAAAAGAGGAAGGAGGAGAGACTCATATATCATTTATTTTTAACCCTCCTCCTTTGCTGTGTTTAAGAACAAGAAAAGAAAGTGAATAGGGTTTATTTGGAGAAGGATTAGAGCTCAATCTAAAATATCCCTCAAGCTAACATGTAAAAAGGAAAGTAAAGTAACTCAAGATGTGTTAGTTACAAGCTAACAGAAAATTTATTGCCCTTAGGTTGTTTACTATTGATAAGAGCATGAAAATCCATATGTAAATGAAACTTCCATTTATTTGCTCTATGGATTTTCATTTGCAATGCTGTTAGTTTAGGATCACCGAATCAATATACCTAACATATCCTATTCCAAAAGAAGGGATTACACATTGTAATAATACTTTGCTACATTTTCTCTAATAGAAAACACTCTTGAAGATTCAAACAGTAATTAAATAGGTAAACCCCAGTATTATTCTTTGCTTTTGTTGCAAGGGAGATAGAATAGGTCCCCACAAGAACTGTTTGATTTCTTTTCTGAGGGAAAAGGCAATTGCCTTAAATGAGATAAGCACCAGTTTCTGTTACTAACATGCATCATTAGAAACAAAAGCAGCAAGTCCCTTACTGTCTTCATGCCACTTTGTACTGTTCCGACACAAATAGCTAAGCCACGACCTGGGAATCCCATCTGTGTAGGCAGAGGAAACTCTTCCACAGGTATGAAACCTGTTTAGCAACTCTCACCACAGCTCCAGACCACAGCTTCAAAAATTGTGACAACCTTCACTTCCCAATGACCTCGTGTGACAATGGGAACCAGTGTAACTTCAGCAGCTCCAGACTGCCAGGAGACTAAACCCATTAACAGTACTTAAGGGTAGGTGCACAAACCGGTGTAGCTCGGAGAGAGACCAGTACCTGGCCTTGTCTAAAAAAATAGCCTTGTGTTTACAGCATTCCTTAGCAGGACAGCTTTTAATTCTCAGGCTGCTGGATCTTTTAGGATGGGAGGGTCTCCACATGTCCTGCTGAAGCTGTTCCCCCAAGCAAAGCAGAATCGAAAAATCAATTCAGCCAAAGGGACGGAAAGGCAGAAGGAGGATTTGTAACACAGTGGTCAAGATGGGACAGATGGCTCTGGTCCCTTCAGCCTAGGCACTGTCACTCAAAGTATACCATTTGTTCAGTAGCTCAGGCACAGGATAGAGAAAAAGCCCTTAAAGCATGAAAGGTGTACAATGTTCTCTCTCCAACTGTGATAATGAAAAAAATCCTTTTCTTCTCCCTACCTTCAATCTAACTTAGGAGCAGTACACTCTTTCTTAAAACTTTTGGAAAGGCAACACCCTTTCTGATTCACCTGTCTTCAGGCAACCTGGTCTGCGAGAAGCAGTTCACTTTTTCCAGGGTGGAGAAGTGAGAAGCAGCTGGAACCTGGCTGCCGATAACAATTTCGCGCAAGAACAACATTGCTGGCGGCAGTTTCTTGTCCCCTTGTCTCAGGGGAGCAGTGCTGCTGCTGACTAATGCTGTTTTACCTAACACTTCATGAACTCCTTTAAACCTTTGCAGAAAGCATCCTCTGAGCAAGCCTGAGACTGGGCATGCTACTACTGGGCTTTCCTAGGAGGAGAAAAAGAGTCTGAACTTTAGTGAACTAGAGCCTCCCTGTGGACTCTCCCCCTGCCCAGCCTATGCAATAGGTGAGGAGGGCCAGGGGACAGCACAGTGAGAAGGGCTGTGCCAGCTGGCCTCTGTCTCAGGAAACCCCTGAGAGAACGCAAGGGCAGCTGCTTTCTACTCAGCTCCAGACACCAAACAGGCCCTGAACGCTAAGGAGCAGCAACAGCCCTGCCAAGCTGTAGAAGCACAACAATCTTCCTGGCAGAGAAACACACATTTATAGACTTATATATGTGGGGCCTAGATGAGAGGTTTAGGGAATGAAGTGACTAAAATTTTACTTATATTAATTGAAAAACGTGCCAAAAATGAGAACAGTTTGTATTAGCACCCAGGACCATTCTTTCAAAGTACAGATAGTCTTGACTGTGTTCAGCTTTCACAAACAGATCACCAGCAAATGGAAGAATCCCAAGGGACACCTTGGTGGTTATGTAATTTGGTCTCCTCAAGCCACAGTACTTGGCTGCCACCACAGAATGACATGAGATAACCACGACTGTATATTGCTGCTAAAATCAGTTTTGAATTACAAATAAAAATAGAAATACAAGGAAATTCATAAAAATTATATTTTCTAAATAAGAAATTACAGCACACTTACAGTGCTGAAAGTTTTTTCACCAAAAATTCAACCGATTCAGTCAGTGGAATTCATTTGCATGAAAAATTCCCACCAGAAAGGCCAAAGCCAATCTTTTCATTCCAAATAGAAACCTAGTATCACTTTCTGGGTTACGTAATTACAACCATTTAACATAAAAAATGTCAATTCCACATTGCAATTTTTAAGTCTATACACATCCTCTTCTAAACATTGTTACGGGCAACAGTTACCTGCTTATTACAGCAGTTACCAGAACTGTGCAGCAACCACTGCATTCCATTTGCATTCAGTGAAATGAAAATGCCCAGCATTGATACATTTCACAAGACTTGCTCATGAACAAAACTGAGTAGCTCATACAGCAAAATTTCAAAATGGTGCTCTTCTTAAACCCAGTTATTTGCAGAAACAGGCACAGAAAATATGACATTCAATTCTCCCATTCAAATTAAATCCATATTTTCCATTAAGAGACTGGGTCTCTTTAACATTTGACAAATCTTTCAGCTGAATAAACGTTCTGCCAAAATGAACCATTCTGTCACACAAAGCATTTATAACAATAACACAAAAAAATCCTCCACAAGTTAACAGTTGGTAGCTAGTTGTGCACCGGAAACATTAGCCTATCTCGATTTTCTATGGAAGGCAGATTTTGAGGCACATTGTATATAAGCTTTTAGGATAAAACTTAAGTGCAATCTTAGTTTTATGTTTTGGTGCCCCTCATGACCCCTTGTATCTGCTCTGACTCCCTGTGGTGGCACCATGGAAGAAAGGATGAATTATCATTGGCCATTAGACAGAAACAAATGTCAGAGCTTGTTCCCATCAGGCTACGTCACTTTGGCCAGTTCACTCTAGTATCCTTAACAGAAAATTTAGGCTCAGTATTTTTAACTCAGCTTTGATGTTACACTGGTTGTAAGAAATTAGGTTATAAATAGTTTTTATCTGTTTGTGGAAAGCTGTACATTCGATACTGAGGTGAATCAAATTACCACTTCTCTGGAAGGCTGATTACCAAAAAGCCACTTTGTTTGGTATCACAGAAGAGGGAGGGAACAAGAGCAAAGAGAGGGAAGGTCAAACATGCGTTCTGTTAATAGGTACAAAGTAAAGTGGCACATGACTCATCAAAAAGGCACTCCAGAGTTAGGTATTTTTTTTACTTCACATTTCCTTCAAGAGCTTCTAGAGGTTTCTTTAGTATTCTGTCCTTACAGCTTTAGAAAAAAAAATTGCATTGGGGCAAGTAATTTACTTTTTCATCTTCTGCTTTCATGATCCACTCAGTCAACATAATAATACGGCCCAAGGTTTGGTACCCAACAGGCTGGGATGCAGACTGGATGAGCGACGGCTACATTTCCACTCTCTCCCTAAGGATGTAAAGCCTTGTGACTCCACCCTACCTTCCAGGAAAGGTGATCCCGTCATCAGAGGAGCACACAGTTGGGAAATCTTTAAATGGGATTACATGAGCCTAAAACATACCTTCTACCGCCCGCATCTGCAACTAGAACAAAAGCCCAAACTGAAGTTTTCCTCTTCCTTGAGAACGCAGAGGCAAAATAGTCACACTCGGCATCGGTCAATTCCCATTTCTCCCATCAGCATTAAACTGCTCTGCACCCAGAAGCGTCGAAACGCCCTCCAGCAACACCAGTAGCAAGCTCAGCAATACTGAGAGTCAAAAGAGTACATGAAAAAGAGAGGGCAACATCTTAATCTTGAAGGTTGGACAGGACTGTTTAGAAAAATCATAAATGCCACAATACACTCGCTGAATTTTAATTAGGATAAAAAGCAACAAAAAGCAATGGGCTAAAAGTTAGAGCACCAATAGCACAAATGAGATGGCAGTGCTTTATGGTCAGTGATCCTATTTACAGTCATGCCCCAAATCATCTATTTTATTTATTCACTGAAATTTGTTAAAGATATCCCATCATATCTGTGCTCCTTGCATAAATGCACAGTGTAACAGTTTGGATATTTGTATTTGGATTGAGAAAGTTACTGTTTAATGTATAACTGAAATGATTAATGTTTAAACAGTACATTTCACAGTGAAGTTATTATTAAAGGCAACTTGAAAGTATCACATGTAAAAATGACAACTGACGAGCTGGTACTCACAGGTGATTAAAGTTTCTTTTCAAGGATTTAGCACTTTAATCTCATTTATTTTCTTGTAGTGTTCTCTTAAATCACCCCAAACTTCAGATTACTTAGTAGACTTTTTGCTTGGATTATACAGAGACAATAGTGATATCATTCATATTGTCCACATTAAAGTATGTAGCTACAAAGGAATAATTAATCAAGGAACAAGATAAAGAAATTTTCCAAGGTTAGAATTTGGAAGGGCGAGCACATCTTTCTTCAATTATGTATTTTTAAATACCAGGAGGTTATCTGTAAAGTGAGACACATCCAACCTGTGGCACTCTTCTCTCCATATTACAGCTGTTACGCTACTTCTCACTCTCAGCGAGAGGGGAATTATCAAAGGAACATGAAGAATGTACGTGGCAGGTCAGTGACGCACCAAGTGAGTGGCCTCCTTCCCTGTCTGGCCCTGCCCGCAGTATTTACACCTGCTCGGTGTGCAATGGCCACACCAAGCAGGAGAACCACAAGACTCTGTCACTGGAAGGAGCAAGAGTTTCATCTTTGACTCAGATCTAAAAGTTTGCTGTTGAGAACCATTAGTCCAAGAAATGTGATCAGCCTCATCACAAAGTGGGAAGCAGTTAGATATCTCCTTTCTCGCAAATCTTCAGATGCAAAAAATACATAGCTACTGCAAAGGTAATCCCAGCCACTTCTGGGGAGCAAGCTACTTGGGTAAAGTTAAGCATACCTTTAAATGCTAAGCATGCGTGTGAATCTTACCAGAATCAGGATTTTGATCCTTATTAGACCTCAAAGGGTTAAGAAAAATATTAAATAAATTTTTGGTAATTTGAAAAATTTTCACAAAAATAAATTATAAAACCCAAAGTAAAAGAATCAGAAGAGTCAACAGAAAGAAAGGCAGGAAAAGTGATGCTAAGTAAATCTAGACTTCTTAATGGAGTGGACCACTGCTTATGAGACACCAAATAGACAATGAATTACACTGCACAAAGGCTTTGAGTAATTAAGCAAAGAAGGAATCACAGAAATTACGGTAGCCTTTGATGGAACATTTTACAAATAATTGTTTTACGTAGGCACAAAATGCCAACCAGGTCACAAAAAAAATTCTGAAACTTGTCCTCCGGCACAATTATGACTGTAATCAACAACTTCCTTTTCACCTTTTGTGCCTACAAAGTTTAGGACTTTCCTGAAGTTTAGCCCTTCGCCAGTTACATTGGTTGCAGATATAAAATTAGATCCTTCTGCAGACTTACTACTCAAAGTCCTTCTGTTTTAACAAAAAACAGAGAAGCTTCCCAAATCAGGTAATTTTTACACAGGTGTTCGGCGGAACTTACTGAAAGAAATCAGATTGTAAGAGTAGTAGCAACATCAATTAAAATCACCTGACACGGACTATTAGATATTCCTATCGTAAAAGCTTTGTTATCTATTGGGCTGGTATTTGCTAAATATATGCTTTTCACAGCACGACTTGGGGGGGTAATCAGCTAAAATGCATCTATTACTGAAGAGAGGCAAATAAACTGCAAAAAAAATTCCAGCAAGCTTCTCTTTGAAAAGCTGTTAATGTCCTAAGTTATCTAGAGGAAATAACTTATATTTGGCAGTAGAGATGGTCTCCTCACTGAAACAAACCCCTGCCATTCAGTTACTCAGTTTTGCTAAGCAACAGAGCTCTGGAAACCACGCATCTTACACACTCACTAGAGAGCAGGTAGACAAAGGACTCCACAAGTCGCTAAAACATGAATTCTAAAACCATTATTCAGTTGGGGCTGGAGCTGGGCATTGCCTGATCAAGCTGCCCTGTGGTGCTCAAGGATGCTCTATATTCAGAGCAGAAATTGCTGGAACAGAAAACAAAGAGGTTGTGCTTTCTGTGCATCAGTAAAAGACAATCAGATGCTCCACTCTGACTGAGATTTTCCCCACTATCCAGACATAGCTCTCTCAGCCTTTCTTTGTACCAAACTTATGTCTGGTAGGCAGAACGCTCCCCCTTGCAGCCTTAGGACAGTGTTCCTTCAAGCACAGCGACACACGGCTAAAAGAAAGACATCCTTTCTTCAGCTCCTTTCCCCAGTCACACAATTCAACAAAGATGTTCTCTCAACTACAGCATCAGGGGCAGCAAAGGCATTTCATTCATCACAAACGAGTGCTAGCAGCATTCTCCATGAGTCCTGGTTTGTTGGACAGATCTCTTTCTCTCCCAGAAAAAGAAATCTTGATCACCTGATTTTACTGCCCTTACTAAGACACTTTGAATCTAGTCCATTCAAGCAGTGGTTATAAGATTACATAGATAAAAGATATTTTTGAATCTGCATTAAATAGATAGGCACATTTTTTAAGGAGAAAGGTGATGAAGATTACGACTGGTGCCACAGGTAAACTGAATCACTGATGCTATATAAAAACTTCAGGAAACAATAATTGAGCTAGTTAAATTAAAATCTCTAAGGGGATAATATAATTTCCTATGATTGATAAATTGTATTCCACCAAAGCTTCATTCAAGTCTGTCTTTTTTGCCATCATGTATGATAGCAAAAGCTAAAAATAGGATTATTCTCTTGCTTGAACTCAATTTCTCTGAAAATAAAATCTTGGTTTGGTTTAATTCAAAGGTTTTTATGGTTCTTTTTCAGGGCAGAGGGGAATTTTGAGAAATGTGTGAGAAACCATTTGGTCATTTTAATAAAGGACACATTACTGATACTGATAAAGAAGAAATTGGATCCTCCCATAATTTTTGCAGATGTAGATCCTACCAGCTGAAGATGGTGTAACATGCCAGTTGAAGCGGTGAAAAATTGCACTCATTGAAGTTATGGCCCAGCAAATGTGCAGAATGAGAACCAGCAATGCTTTCCTCTGCATTTATTCCCTGAACAGAAGAGGTGTAAATAAACTATTTTAAGATGACATTGATACATGCCCCAATACTCCAAGGAGTTTTAGTTGCATGCATCCTGGTCTCATATTACACAAATGGTTGATAGACAGAAAAGGTGAAGAAAGTTGAAAGTCTTTAAAGGACTTTCATTCGGATACGAACTAGCAAAAGCTGCAGGTCCTCATATGATCTCCTCAAGAATTTAGCTAGAAATGATTAATAGACTGAGAATTTGTAAAATCTGAAAGAGAAATGCTAGACACAGATCAACTTTTGACTGAATTACTATTTCAGAAGCAATGCGGTGGTACTTACCACACTGTAAAGAGTTATCCTCTTCTACTGTTGTGTTATAGGTCCAATCCTCCTTCCTCCAGCGTATAACACCGCTATCCTGGCAGTCCTTAGATTGTGTCATATTTGCCTTGTCCCACATTCTGAACAGGTACAGCTCCCCAGTCATACCCTGGCGAGGTGACGCAGCTGTACCTTGCAGCTTTGAACAGCCAAGTAAGAACTGGCCTTTTCCAGGCAAATTAACTTTCCCATTTAGTTTCTTGTGCAATTTTTCTGTTCCATTTATGAATACCTTCATCTCCTCGTTGTCACTTTTCCACTGGATACATATTTGGTTCCAAGTGTTTTTACGAAGTCTTACTGTTGTTTTTATTTGTTCTCCAAACAACCATATCTTCAATTTACCATGCTCTCCTGTAAGTCCAAGATCATACTTATTTGCAGAGAGATTGGCGTGAAGAGTTTTTTCAGCGTATACATATGCTGTCCATGGACCATTTGAGGAATACAGCTTGAGGTGCACACAGACAAGGAATTCTCTCAAGGGACGCAGAGAAATTCTTGATGACATACTCCAAGGATCTTCACATGCAGTCTTAAAGACGGCTTTGTATCGCCCTAGGAAATCCTCCTGATCTAAATAAAGAAAAGGTGATTTGTAAAATGATTTCGTCTTAAAAAAGATCTTTTATATGAAGGCTACTCTTCCATATAGTACTGTTTCTAGGCATTTTCCTAGCAGTTTTCAAAACAACACATTAAGAAACGGTCTTGCAACCTACTCCTTTGGATTTATTTTTGTGGTGGAGAAGTGACAAATTTGGAGGCAGTCAATAAATCCTAGCTGCTCATGAAAACTTTGAAGTAAAACTTATGCACAAGACCAAGGATGACCACACAGACTCATAGAATCATTGAGGCTGGAAAAGACCTCCACGATCATTGAGTCCAACTGTAAACCCAGCATTGCCAAGTCCACCACTAAACCATGTCCTCAAGTGCCACATCTACACATCTTTTAAGCACCTCCACCATCCTGAGGGATGAACTCAACCACTGCCCTCCACAGCTTGGTTCAGTGCTCAGTAACCCTTTCAACAAAGAAATGTTTCCTAGTGTCTAATCTAAACCTCCCCTGGTGCAACTTGAGGCCATTTCCTCTTGTCCTATCGCTGGTTACTTGGGAAAAAGGACTGACCCTCATTTCGCTACAACCTCCTTTAAGGCAGAGAGTGATAGGGTCTCCCGTTAGCCTTCTTTTCTCCAGGCTAAACAATCCCAGGTCCTTCAGCTGCTCCTCACAGGACTTGTGCTCCAGACTCTTCACCAGCTCTGTTGCCTTTCTCTGGTCTCGCTCCAGCACCTCAGTGTCTTTCTTGAAATGAGGGGCCCATAACTGAACACTGGATTTGAGGTGTGGCCTCACCAGTGCCGAGTACAGGGGGACAATCCCTGCCCTGGTCCTGCTGGCCACACACTATTGCTGACTCAGACCAGGATGCCATTGGCCTCCTTGGCCACCTGGGCACAGCTGGCTCATGTTCAGCAGCTGCCCATCAACACCTCCAGATCCTTTTCTGTCATGCAGTTTTCCAGCCACTCTTCCGCAAGCCTGTAGCGCTGCCTGGGGTTGTTGTGACCCAAGTGCAGGACCTGGCAGTTGGCCTTGTTGAACCTCACACAACTGAGGTTTCATTCTGCTCCCCATCCATGTCTTCCAGCTCAGAGCACTGGGTACTCTGAGACTGAGGCAAAGAAAGCCTGAAGTACACTGGCCTTTTCCTCATCCTTTGTCACTGCGTTTCCCCCTTCATCCATTAAAGGCTAGAGAGTCTCCTTAGCCCTTTTGTTGCTAATGTATTTATAGAAACATTTTTGGTTTTTATGGCAGTAGCCAGATTAAATTTTAGTTGGGTTTTGGCCCTTCTGATTTTCTCCCTGCCTAATCTTGAGACATCCTTGTAGTCCTCCCGAGTTTCCTGCCCCTTCTTCCAAAGGTCATAATCTCTTCTTTTGTTCCTGAGTTCCAGCCAAAGCTCTCTGTTCAGCCAGGCTGGTCATCTTCCCCACTGGCTCATCTTTCAGCAGGGGATGACCTGCTCCTGCCCCTTTAAGATTTCCTTCTTGAAGAAGAATGTCCAGCCTTCCTGGACCCCTTTGCCCTTCAGGACTGCTTCCCAAGTGACTCTGTCAACCAGTCCCCTAAACATGCCAAAGTCTCCCTTCCAGAATCCAAGGTGGCAGTTCTGCTGACTCCCCTCCTTGCCTCTCCAAAAATCAAAAACTCATCATTTAGTGATTGCTGAGGCCTCCAACCATCACATCATCCACCAGCCCCCTCTGTTCATAAACAACAGGTCCAGAAGGGCACCTTCCCTATTAAACATGTAGTTCCAGATAATGCCCCAAACACTGAAACTTGAACTGTTCAGTTCTTGTAGGTGCCTCGTTTCCTCCATTGTCCCAGTACAGGAAAGAACAGACTTTTGTGGCTGTAGATGTAAACTCTTTGGAGCTGACTCTTATTTTGTGGAAATATGCACACTCCAATTGCATAATCATTATCACGGTTGCTTGCTTTATGGTGCACACATCAGCAACAAAATAAGAAAAGGTTCCTTTGGAACGTGAAATGGAACAACAGAAAAATGAAACAGCCTGGCAGATTGCACTTCTCAGCCAGTGCAAGAGAACACATTACTGACACCTTTAAGGAGGTCATTATTTGTCAATATATGCAAAGCTTTTATGTACACTTCGGAGGACGTGTGGGATTAATCATGATTGGTCAGGGGTGGCAAGCAAAAAAGATCAGCCAACATAGGAAAAAATCATTTTCCATTAGCTCCCCTGTAAGAAGAAAAACTTCCAGGCAACTTGGATCAGGGCTTTTTTTCCAGGGTAAGTTACATTCATAGTCCTAGTTAGCTGTCAAGATCACAGCCAGCTCTTCTGTGATGTTCTCAAGCAACCAGAGCACCAGCTTTCATCAGGCCAGTTCTGACAACTTCTCTGTCTCTTGACCTCCGGGCTCTCAAATTTCTTTTTCAATAGCAACAGGTGAAAACAAGGAGAAAGTTCCTAACTTCCAAGTGCAACTTGATAGGTACAAGCTACCAGAAAAGTCTGAAACACAAAATGTATCAATCCAGTTTCATGGAAAGTCATTGGTACCTATTCTTGTTGCATCCTGTAGCTTCGAGACTCTCTCTGTGATGCTAACTAGCAGAAGCTCACAGGTATTTTTCACAACCCTGAATCATTTGTGAAGTTCAACATACATGATGGAAGTGCCATGCAAGGCTATAGACCAAACAAAAAACTCTCTGGGCACAGGTTGAATTAGGTGAAAATCCTAACTCGCAGACAATGGATTTTGAACGGTGAGTTAATACTTAGATTGGTTCTAAATGGCAACGGACAAGAAAGATATACTTGACCCAAGAGTGAGCCTCCCCTGCCTAACCCTGCAGCATGAACTCACTCATTCAGTTTGGCCATTTGTCAGAGTCTGAAAGCAAAATCTGGGATACTCAGTTAAGAACACTTCAGCATGGAAAACTAATTTTTAAAATTACTTAAAAGCTGAATGAGGAAGATTGGATGGGAGGGGGAAGTGTCACAGAAGACAAGATTTTTAGGTACAAGCTGAAATGTACCTACTTATCAAATTAAAATGAAAACAGATCTACCGCCTTATAGCATGGACAGATCATGAGGAAACTGCTTTTATAAAGGAAACAGCCAGCTAGTTACATGCCAACACTGGTGACGCAGTCTTTCCAAATAAAAAAATTGCTCAAGTCTTTCATTATTAAGTAGAAATTTTGCTGAAAGTTTTGAAAGACTTGATACAGCAGCTGTTCCTCAGACAGTATATGTCAGAAGTAAACTTGCATGACTCATATAGCCTCCAAAATTCCTGTAAGCAATCTTGAGCACACAGAGATGGCCAAATTGACTGGTAAAGGAAGTTTCCTGACACAGCCTCAAAACTCGAAGTGACTGTTAACTATCCAAATTGATAGACTAGAATTCCATTCCTGAGCAAAAAGACTAATCAAAACTTGGAAGTATCATCAGTAGACTCGGTTTTGGAAATGCATAAATTCTGAGAGAGGCTTGATTTCATGTTAAGCATTAAATCAGTGTTCATTACCCAATAGTGAATTAAAGGGCTGCTAACTTCTCTTATGTTCTTTAGGGAAATTGTCACTTCAGAGTTGTCAAGGGAGCCAGAGTGAACATAAACTTACAGACAAGAACAGCCATAAGACAGGTCGCCAACAGAAATTATGCAAAATGAGATCAATCTGCTGATGATTCTTGTGGTTGGCTTTATATAATCCAAAAAGACTGTTGTTGATCAATATGCAAGGCCTGAAGAATTGATTTAAACTAAGAAAAGTGTTTACATACAGAGGTCTACCCTTCTGGAAACTGGAAAGCTGGCCCACTTTGCTCTAAACAGTCATAAAAAAGAAAGCGCCAAAAAGGGATGCCAAAGTTAAGAGAATAGATACCAATACTATCTGAATTGTTACAAGATAGGGTTGAAAATTTTAATATGCTTTATCTACCCAAAGAATGCTGAAAAAGCACAGAGGAAATCATAACCATAGTCAGAAAATGCACTTTGCTGTTCCAAGTGAGTGCAGTACAGCATTACATTAGAAATTAATTATCAGTATTATCTTGACTAAGTCTCCTCGTTATGTGGGTGGATGCAATGTAAGCAGGAGATGACATTACAGTAAAGCCTTTGGAAGATCTGTTAATCATCACTTATTTTCTCTAGCAATGGTGCTTGCGGGCTGTGACCCACCCTTGACCATGGAACTGAGGAGCTGGAACGGCCTGTGCTCTGATAGTGACGTTCCTGTCCTGTAATTAGTCTCCTTGCATCCAGAGAATACAATACATTCAGAAAAGTAGCCATGAACACACCTTTATCACCACAACACAGAAAAGGTAGCATAGTGGAAAGAATACTTCAAACATCTCCAGAGTAAGAAAAAGCAGGGGAAAAAAAGAATGATAATAATTAAAAATAAAAAAAAATTTAAAATTACAATTTGTAGTGAATGAAACTCCACACCATAGTAATCATGGGCTGACTCTTCAATGTCTTTTGCTGTATTTGGGCACTTAAGCCTTTCCAGAAATGCAAATTTTTTCTTGTTACTATACATACTTCTAACAGATGCAAAACCTGGGGGTTTTACCCTCACTAAAACTAAAAGCTTGTATTTAATAAGCATGTTCTCTTAAGCCCTAAAAGAAATCCTGAAATGTATGCACACACTTCCAAACGTTCAAAATAAACTTTCTGAGAATGACAACACAAACCAAAAATGCAATCTCCTTCTTCTTTCTAAACATTCATAGTGATAATTAATATCTTTACAAGAGGTAGCCAACCAAAGGTATTAAGAATTAGAGCTACAGGAGCAGATTCTCTCAGTACATAAGCACCAGTGTTATTTTCCTTACATTACTAATAACCACTGCATCAGTATAGCTGAGCATTAATACAGTCAGGTATTCTCTTGAATAAAAATAGTTATAAGTTTATGCAGCTGCACAGTCTGGCTTTTAACTAGTAACAATAATAGTCATTAACTTCCTTGCAAGTGTTTGCCACCTGTGACAAAGTTGGCTCGCTGCACTCCATTAAAATGACGTCAAAATACTCTTGTATACTCACGTATTCCATCTACAGCTCGTAACTGTTCCTTATAAAAAGTTTAAAACTCTAAACTTTCTACATGTGGGTCACTTGATTCTGTTGAATATTTTGAAAATCTGAAGCTAAGAACTGTTTCCTCAAAATCAATGCCATTCCTCCTTTTCATTCACAGTTCTATTTCTTTAGCTGGGGATAAACAAAATCACATTATCCAGCATCCTGAGCATCAGGAAGAACACAGAAAGTTCTTCTCTCTCGGTATTTTTTGGAGAACACAAACATACTTTGGCACCTCAGATGAGGAGAGAACTGAGTAGAGATGCTGCTGATAGTACTAACAGCCTAAAACCAAAGAGCCCAAATAAAATAGGGGGAAAACATAAACACACTCTTGTGTCAGTTTAGCTTTTCTTGAAGATTACTGGAAGTTGTAAGTGATACAAAGGTGGAAAACGAAATCCCTCTTTGCTTGCTTCCTCTGAACTTTAGATACAGTCAAATTTTCCCTGGAAAAACTCTTCTATGACATCCATTAATTTGCTGAGCAGCTCAGTCCTTTTTACTATTTAACGTACAAGAAGTTAAAACCTCTCCATCTTAGTAGCAGGTTTATCACCTGAATCTCAGATTCTGTCTCAATAGAAACATTTTGTGAAAATTACTGTATTTGGAGAATTAGAGTAAGAATTAGTCTAGCCTGTAACCTATGAAATCTCATTGCTTGTACAATGTCGTTAAGCAGGCACACTTAAATTAAAAAAAATCAGGCAGTAAATTTGAACTGCAAGAAGTTCTGACCCTCTAGAGTAAAATAACATGCCACGAATGCAGCTTCTGAAATTAGCCATTAAGGAAGTACATGGCAAAAACACCATTAATTTTTTAATACTCTAAGCACATTATTAACACAATAAATGTATTACACACTACTTATATAAGGAAACTTTATGAATTACAAGCACTGTTATCTTTATCACCTGAGGTCCACAGTAGTGACAGACTAACCATCAGTTTACGGAATAGCCATGAAGAAACACAAATCATTTTACCTCACTTTATTCTACTTTATGTCACACAAAATCATCACCACATCAGTTATCCAATTTGTACAAGAACCTTATGAATTTATTTTTCATTTACTGTTACATAAAGAGCATAAACTGCCAAGTTCAAATACATCATTTCTGTTACACGTTTTGGACCTTATTACCTTTTCCTTAACCATATTCAGATCCACAATCAAGAACAGTGCAGGAGATGTTCTACACTCACACACGCCCCAAATACAGCAAAGCTCAAAAGATCTTGTGATGTTTTTGTAAGAGCAGTGTAAAAGATTTAACAACATGTTCTGAAAATAGTAACACTTTCAGTTCAAAAAAACCCAGCAATAAAATAATTTGTCTTGTTATTAGAAATGGTGTTTTGGTTCTCTCCTCATCCACAGCCTAGAAGAAGTTACTACCAATGATTTTTTATGAAAGCATAAAAGGCATCCAAAATGCTAAGCACCAACTGTTTCATTTCTTGTTAGTGACAGTTTTTCCTCTTGATTTCAAGAGGCAAAAACTTGCCTGTTCTGAATATATTCAAAAGTCCTATTCATCAAGACTAATGTTATTTATTTGGAATACCAACACTAGACAAATCAGGAAAAAATTCTCTTACCTTTGCTTGCTGTAGCCAGGAACAACTGAAGTAAAAGGACTGCTTGAACAATCCTGAATCTCAAGAAAATGTCCTGTATTCTGCCAACACAGCAGTGCTGTTTTCCCCAGGCAACCATTCTAGAAGAGAAAAATAAATAAATAAACCACAATGACTAGAAAGCGTGTAGGTGTGTGGACATTATGACAAAATATGTTTCCAACATGAGCATAAATCTTCTCAACCCTGTTATACTGTTGGGTATATATTGCACAGAAATGCACAGATACTCTGTATATTGCCAAGACACTCAGAGAGAAAGAGATGTTTGCTGAAAGGAAAAAAATCCAAAACCAAAAAACCCATTCAAGCTCTAATTTTCCAAAGACTGCAAATACATCAGCATGGCCATGACTCCTTGCACAAGCAAGACTTTCAACATTTGAAAAACAAACAAAGTTCTTCAAAATATTCGCACACAACAACAAAAAAAACCCAACCAAAAGCTGACAGAGCAAGCATGGAGAGGTTATCCAAAAGCTTTATTAATCTCAGTAACTATGTAAGAAAGCATCTCTCCAGTCCACTACCCACATGTTCTCTCATGTGACATTTTAACAGCAAGACTTTGAACTCCTAAGTAAGAAGCAAAATTTTGATTCCCAATCCTCACCCCATTATCAAGGCAAGAAGCTACTGCAAA
>VZTA01016565.1:94333-104417 GCA_013398855.1 Mohoua ochrocephala | reverse complement strand
ACCTGACTTTTCAGAAAAAAAAAAAAAAAAGAGAAATTCCACAAATCACTGTGGGCAGCAAGTTCATGAACAGTACCATGAAAACCTGGTTTGTCTACCTTTCCTAGTGATGGCTGCCTAATGTGAGCAACAGGACAAAAGAAAATGTTTTGGAAAAAGGATATGCCTTCTATTATAAGAGATATCGTTCTATGAAATAATTTTTTTAAGATCTTTTCAAAAAACCATACATCTGAATATTTTGCATGCTGAAAGAAACGTTCAGATGCTTGTTGCATGCACTAATTCTTAAATAAAAAGGTTTAGACACCCAGTGGCAAGTGGTTCTATAGCTGATTCTTGAAACATGCAAAGCAGTAAACTTTACATATTGACTACCTTTCATGTATCAGCTGTAGGGTAGAAAAGAGCATTCTGCCTGACAGAAGTTTAACTTTGCCATCACAAGTTGGGTGCATGTGCAAATGCATTGGTTGGCACTCGCGCTGCTCACAAACTGCACTGTACTTCTGCTCATGCTGTGCCAGGCTGCAGTACGTTCCCTTCTTTTCTTTTCCCTTCTTTTCTTTTTGTAAATGGTGAACTCTTTCAGGACTTTTAAATTTTTTTAAGGTTAGGGCTAAAATGTAATTATTTGGCAAGCATTCACATAAATGTAAATATTTATTAATTTACAATGGTTACCATGGGCTGAACTCTGCAAGAGAAGTGCCACAGGAATAAACTGAGAAACAGTGAATTTGCTAAGCAATTGAAGCTTTGGAAATTGATTAAACATACATGCAAATAAATTATACACATATAACAACATAACATAGAAAGCATAAAGCAAAGTTTTTTTAAAAATTAAGAGCACTGCAACATTGTTGCCAGTGTTTTCAAAAATTATGCAACATGCGATACTTTTAACAAATATAAAAAAGCTGACAGAAAATAAATCATATGCTAAACCAATGGTCATATCTAATATACACAGTCCTGTGCAGGAACAGATCAAAACTAAACAAAAACAAGTTTAAAAAGGCATGAAATGTCAAAGGTGGGCTAGCCTTCTAAAGATCCCCAAGAAACATGTTCAAACTTGTCCTCAGCTTGCTTCTCTGAATGCCTAAAAGTCATGTACTGATAAAGTCGTTCCGTCAGCAAACTAAATAACAAAATTACAGTAATTATCCTATGAACCTGATAATGAAAACTGTTGTGCTTAAATACATCTGACAACTTCAAGACTGTTCACCTACAATATAATTTCCTAGGATTAAAAGAGATGCTCATCCAAAAACTGTGTTTTCTTTCTTTGCTTACTCACACTTCCCATTCCAGTCTCAAATTCGGTTACTTCCAAGCAAAACCAAGCTGCAATTCTATTCTTACATTTTATGGGGAAATCTCTTCTTTTGCACACTAAACCATCTATCCATAGTGAGGTATTCAGACAACAAGACAAACACAACTTCCAGCATCCCCTGTCTCTGCTACCTAGACACCAGGAGCTGAAATGTGAATGGGATGGAGCCCAAAATCACTCAGTGGCATCCACAAGCGTAGCCACCGATGCTGGCAAGCAATGAGGCAAGCTGCTTGCTTTGTGTCACATATGACACTGACTTGGAATGCTCCTACATTCCCTGCTTTCAGTTTTCTCCTTAAGCCTCAGTCCTGCAAACAGATACACATGAAGGGAGCTGACTAGGACAGAGGTTTACTCCTGAACCACCAAGCATGCCTTCTGTTTTGTTTGGCAGACCTCATTAGAAAATGATGTTAGTGTCCCATCCCCCAGAAATAAAAACTGCATTACAAAAGTCTAAATTCGGGTACAGGAGCCAAGAAATTCCTGATACTGACTCCAGCCCTGTTTGAGCACATTGTAGCCCTGAGGAGTTTGAATGGACCTTCCTCTAACTCTGGCACTTCAGAGTGAGCTTTGCTAATATTTTTCCAGTGTTTTAACAAAAGGCTGTAATAAATACTTTCTGTACATTTAGGTTTTTATCTCATTTGGGGTTTTTTGACATTGTTCTCACTTCCTGAGATGGGCCTGGTAAAGACAAACAGGGACACAGGCAGAGCTTCTTGTTGACTGAACACAGTCACATTAAGAACTCCAAAACTATTCAAAGCTATGAATGAAAATTAATGATCCCAGGCAAAGCAATAAAATCCAGATAGCAGGAAACTGAGTAAATGTATAAAGTGAAATACTGACATGGTCACAGCTCAACTGACTTTTTGCAAGACTTTGGACAGTTACACTAGCTCAAGATTTGTTCCAATGTCCAGATAAAATATCCCATTAAAAGAGTTGGGAAACTAACATTTGTGCTCCTTTCTTTTTGCAACAATGTTGTTTAGGCACTACCAAAGAAAAAGATGCTGCTAGCTTTGGTATATTTTTTTAAGAAAAAAAAAGCAAGATATAAAATACAATTTCACCATATCTATTCAAATAAAGATCAAATGATACATTCCAAAACATTTGGCCATTATGTTCTTCTTAAACTTATTTAAGCCCTTTTCTGTATTAGAATCCTAAATCTTTACTCTTAATGATCCTGAACAGTAATGCAATTGCAGATACATAGTTGTGGACATTATAGAATTAGGCATAAGGGATTCTTTTCATTTGTTATTAATTTTGCTCATTTGTTCAAATGAACACTTATATTGTTCTTCCTAATAGATGAATACAGCATGACTCAGAGATCCCAGCAAGAATATGCATAGTTTTTGAAGAAGGATGACAAATTTTCACTTGCATATCAAGCAAATCTAATCAAGTACAACAGTTACCGAGCCACCCAACTGTGGGAAAGAATTCTATGCACAGAGTACAGGTAAAGATGTAACCAGCTGTCTTCACGTTCTCAGTTACAACTAAGTCATTTATATTTACAAAGAGCTAAGTGTCTGAAGAAGATGACAATATGAAACATTTTTTTACGGTCAGCAGAAAAAATGAAAATTCAGAAAATAGAAATTAAAGGCTCAGGCATAAATCTGTTACGTCTTGTCTGCTCTCCACAAAGAGTGCTCTATTTTGACCAATTACAGCCTTGTAGCATTGGTACCCAGGTCTCACAACATTTCACACCATCTTATTGATTTGAAAGTCAAACTGGAATTGACAGAGCTTTTCTTAAAGCAAATGAACGAACATACTTTGAAAAACTGGATTTTTTTTGTCTGTTGCATTATACATGTTGCAGTTCTGCATTAATATCATATTCTTTGCAAATTAAAGAGGTTAATGGAAACAAAGACAGGAAGATGGTATAAAAGGAGTCTGTATTCTTATCATTAATATTAATTAGCTCATGCCATGCTATTTTACTTTACTACTTTCCAAGTGTGCACCCATAGGTGACATATCAAGACATTTGGGACTTACCTTCAGCAACTGCTTGCCTTGTACTACAGCAGATATACTTTCATAGGATTAAAGACAAAGACAGTGCAAAACATAAATACAGCTGTTGTGCTCTGTAACGTATTTTGTTGAATCACTTTTGGAAAAATACATCCAAATTCCACAATTCCCACTGAAAATACGTATTTACTGACAGTCTTTAACATTTAACAAACTATTAGTTCTTTTATGCTAAGTTTTAGGCAGAGCAGGTTTTCACTGCTAATGCATAAACAGCTGGTTACAGAAACCATGGAAATTATGACCCAAACCAACCATCCATTTACTTCCAATCATGCTGTCTACTGCTGCACTTCAAACTGCTTTGTTCAAGCCACACTTATTTCACCCATAGTCTTTGGGTCTCATTCTGTCTTCTGTAGTCATCCCCTACTAAGATTTTGGATTTCAATAAAAATACTTCCCAAATTTATAGAAGTTACTGCTGAGGAGGAGAGTTATAATGAACGGTAAGCTTCTGGCTGCTGTTCTGTGATATTCTGCCCTATTCAAGTCTATACCAGGTGATAAAAGGCTAAAAAGAGCAAGAGAAACACATCATACTGCCCAGGTATGAGAACTTCTTGATTCCTTTCCTTTCAGAAGTGTAAGACTGTAGACTTCTTCCATCAACTTCTTATATTTTCCAGACTGGAACCAAAATGCAGTAAAGTTTTTATGTTATTTATAAATTTTGGCTGAAGCACTTTAGATGTAATAGGGAGGACGCTTATGTTGGAAACTCTTGTGTCACAGTAAATCTTGGCACATGCAGTATTCACTGACTTAAGAGCAGAAGTAGCACCACTGATTTTAAAATGTTGTTCCATGGGGGTTTTTTATGTGTTTTTCCAGAAGACGGTAATAGGATTATTACTGTCTTATAATAACTTGGTTTTCATTAATTTTCTCTGGGGTTAATCATGTCTGTAAAAACCATGTTCTTTATAGCCACCATGTTCATATAGTCACTTTATGTAAAACACCAGCTTTTTCTAAGTTTTTAACAGTAGCGTGGTCAAGTTCAAGGACCTTCCTCCTGACATAAATCTTTACTGTTTTCAAAGATATTCAATATTTTACTTTTTAATACTTTGGCTTACAGAGAGCAACAAGCCACTTAGGTACAGACATCAATCACCTGCAAAACTCATAGCTGGTTGATTGAGTTCTTACAAGAACTGAACAGGAGGATAAACTCTCTGAGAAATCCTTTTTTTCTTGCCTTTCGACTGTAGCAGGAGACTGCCATTAGAAAGACTTCTTAATATATTTTATTTTCCAAATACCAAGCTGTGCAAGCCAAGGTCTGCCTTCAGTTCAACTCACAGATCTCCCCTTAGATTCACCTAAAAGTGCTAACTTAATCACTTAGGCCTGTGTAAGTGGATTCAGGAGTGGAATGTGCTATTGGATGGCTCTCCATTATGGACCTCAGTGCCAAAAAACCTGCACTTTTGGTACTTAATTCTCTTGTACAGCAACTTGTGTCCTATATAGTGCAAAAATAGGTCAGGGGACAATTACAAGCAAGTTTGTTCTCCCTTATCCAGATTGCAAATGTTTCACCTCCTCATATCCAATTGTCACCTGGGAGATGAGCAAGAGGCCTTTCCCTAGCTCTTATAAAAGTTTTACACTATCCAGGAAATCCTTGTCTGCCTGGTGTATTCCCTCAAGAGCACAGTATTACCCACACCCTCTATTAATCCTAGAGCAAACTAAAAAGCCCTTCGGTGACAATGCCTGAGCAGGTTTCCTCTTAAAAGAGTTTATAAAGTACTGATGAAGCACGACAAGCAGAGATGCAATAAAAATAGTTATGTTTGTCACAAGTCTGATTATTTCAACTTCAGGCAGGTTGTTTACATTTTCCTTAATACTTTGGGGTATGGAAGTATATAGGTTTAATGGTGGAGGAAACAACAAGATGTGTTCTGCAGAGTAGAAGACAAAGGTTGGCACATCAAAAAAGATTAAAGGAACACTATGTGTGCACCTTGAGGCATACAAAAGCATGAGAAAGGATATACAGAGACATAAGCATAAAAAAGTAGACAAAGTTTTCAAAAACCTTTGTATTCAGTCACAGGACTTGATTTGACGCAGAGAGAAAGAGGGAAGGACAAAGACTTTTCTAAACCTCAAATATTCATATCAGTGAACAATGTAAGCAGGCTGTGAGGAGTCGGGTGAGAACCAGGCATGCCAAAAAGAAGACTGCCCAGCTTATGCTTTCAATTTTCCTACTTTTCAAAAAAATAAGAGTTCTGAAAGTTTCATCTTACTGTAAGTGGGGGAAAATAAAAGGTAAATAGTTGTTTCTGCTCAGTTTACACTCTTCTTCCCCATTCTCCTTTCCAAGCTCTCTTGGCTTGAACAGCAACACCCTAAAAAAGAAATTATACTGTGATTTCATCCTAAGCTTCACTTTATGGACTTAACAGGTCTCTTGGATCTTGCACTTGGAGCTGTTAAAATTTCTCTGGAAGCTAAGAAGCACAGTATTTGGTGGAGGTTTGTGGTTGGGGGTTTTTTAAACAAAAATCTCTCAGACTGTTTCAGTCAACAGACCAATGACCAAAATTTATAGTTTGTACCACAGAAATAAAACTCATCAGTTTGGAAAGATGGATGCACTGAAACAAGCATCTTCCAAAGTCCCACTAAAACTCTGATACAGAATACGGCATCACTACCCTACACAGCCTAGGGAAATACAGTCATGTTGGCACTTCAGTCTCCACATGGGGTAAATATTTAGGGAACCTCTATTAAGACATTCTAGGAAACAGGGTTATGGCAGAACTGCATTCTGGGCCTCCTTTAACACTACTCTTCCTCAGGGTTCAATGGAAGTCTCTGCAGGGGACAGGAGATGGTACCATTGCCCACGTTAGACTACTACAACTGAAACAAGTTAGTCAAGAGCAAACATTCTTAAATGCTTGGAAGTCATCACACAGGTGAGTAGACGACTTGAAAGCAACTTCAGAAAAGTTTCTTTAAATCCGAACCATTCCTGTGTGCAGCCCCCACAAACGTATCAGCTCAAAAAATTTACTTTGTACAGCTACACTCCACATGGCTTTTTTCACCCTCACCACCTCTATAAAAAGGTGATTAGCCTTCTCAGAAATAAACCACAATCATCACGTTGCTGACTTGCTGAAACATAGATGAGGGTGAAAAAAAGAAAGCATTTTTAATTCAACTTATATGAACACTTGGACTATGCTATGAATAAGTAATGGTGGAACAAAGTCACTTCAAAACATGAAGAAACCCATCAGAAACCCATTCAGTCGTCTTATGTCCATAATTAATTTGGTGCAAAAGAAACAAAGATATTCAAAGTCTGATTGGGAACTCGGAACTCAAACATGGAATTTGGCAACATTCACAGTCAGACATACCCAGATGTCTAATAAATCCAGGCAGAGAGGCACAGTAATCTTTTCTCTAAAGAAAGGGACTTAAGCATCAGTAAAAGATGCTGAGTTTTGTTGCATGTGCACAATAACATTTCCATAATTATAATAATCACATTACTCCTTGTCCTTCTAGTTCTACCATTTCTAAACGCGTCACATACTGTCAAACATGACAACTTCTGGAAAACCTTCTGATGGATCTCTTAGACCTTAACTTCTCAATGATTCCTTTAAGGAGCACCATAAATGAGAACATAGTGCTTAATTTGTGAAGGGTTGTTCTTTTTTGGTAATGAAGGCATCACTTGAGGTATTCATGCAATTTTCAGAAACCATAAATACTGTGACAAGTTCTAGGAATTTTCTATAAATTCTGCAGATTGAAGAAGTATTTTAAGTAGATTGGGGAACTTTATAAAGTATTTCTTTTCTATATACTGTCTCATCTAGTATAACTGACATTCTACAGTCTTCTTTTAAAACAAACAAAAATAAGCTAATCATGTTACTAACTATACTTTTTCCATGAGCTGGTAAGAATACTGTATTTAAGCAGGCAGCAGAAAAGGACCTAGAACAGAAAAATAAAATCACGTTTTATAAAGCTGTAAGCTGAAAAGCAGCTGTTGTGACAAACAGTATTTATATTTCTGTGCTACAGAACTCATCAATAAAAGAAAGACAGAAAACACTGAGTCTGGGACTTGAACTGCCAGATACACTTGTAAAATCTTGTATCAGGTGCATAACACCTGCAGTAAAGCTATCCTGAAGCTGATGTAGATAGCACTCACAGGCTGAGTACCTGTGGCATACAAAATATTCAGGTCACAGCTGAAGACAAATCCATGTGACTCATGAAGGGAGGAGTTTTAGATCCATTTTTTTTGTCTGCGATTCAATGTCAGCTACAAAAGACCCTTTGTCCATCCTGAACAACAATAAATTTCAAAGGTATTTTGTCACAAAAGGAATGCAAGACTCCCGAATAACTGTGTCTTATTAATTACCATATAGTTATACAAGCCTATCTTTTTCATAGAGCAATTATAGATCCTGTCCAAACTGTAACTCCACCAGGAATTGATGACTGGAAAGAGTAAGACCCTCATAATCATGAGCACCTATCTAACAAACGGAATTATCAACTCCATTCACGTTCACAAGCTGAGTAGCACCTACCAACAAATTCATATTCTCTAAATCCTTGCATCTGGAAAAGAGCAAAGCTTTTAATTGAACCTAGATACAAAACTAGACTTACCATTTATCAGAAAGCTAACATTTCAGGCCAAATAACATGACTTATTCATGCTAATTCTTAAGTTGACGTCTATGAGATTACTTGCATGAGCTACTCTTTGGCCTTCAAATAATCTAATCTATTATTCCACTGAAAACATAAAAATTCGAACTCAACTGTAGTGATCAGTTTTAAAGCTAAATTGCATTCGCCAAGGCCACTGATCATGTTACATATTAGGAACTGAGAATTGTCCAAATTTAACAAGAGTTATTCTCCCATGAACTCCCAAACTTTCTCAGTCTGCCAATGCTCCACAGTTACTAGTGGAAGACCTGACTAAAAGCACTCACAGCACAAAAACTGTATAAATTGAGTAATTAACTTGAGAAAGGGAATTTAGTCCTTCATCTCTTTCCAACTGGCCCTAATCTGAGCCAATTTCTGTTGATGTATTAGAAACAGAAGTTTAACGTTATATTTGGAAGGCATGGAAGAAAAAAGAACATGCTAACAATCTCCATTTGATCTGTAGAATTACCTTAAGACACTAAAATAATATTAATAAAGATACCAAGAACACTAGTTCACTTGGTACCATAGCAGAAATAACATAACATCTTACAGTGGAGGCAGAAAATTTTGTGGCCCCAATTCGTATCTGAGCAAATTTTGTTTATGTGCAATTTCTTTCCTACATCTCTTTTCAAAGCATTCCACTGCAGAGCTTTGCCTTCATCATTAAATTTTAAGTGTGCTTCCTCAGTGAAGACAAGTACTTGGAGATCCTCCTAAGCAAAGACATGTTTTTTGTTCTTTAGTTTAATTCAACAAACACACTACTGGTCACCTGGCAGAGGAACAAATCCAGCTTGTTTCCCCCATGGAAACAGTTACAGAAGTATGCTTTCCACTTGGGAATACCCTTAAGGTTGAAAGCTTAAGAGCAGGAATGTCAGCTTGTGCAGCTCTCTTCTAGTGATGATGTATGCTGTTAGCTCATACAAGCAAAAAGGAGGAACGTGTTCTAAATGGACACACATAACGCCAGATTTACTTTTTCAGTACAAGTGACAGAACTGAAGACACAACTAATTTGCTTTGGGATTGATAATGCTTAGATCTGGAGGTTGTAAACTTTCTTTTGGCTCATGTTGAAGTCCATTCCACCATACCTTCAACTTTACTCTGATTTGAGCAGGGAGGTTGGCCCAGATGACCCACTGTGGTTCCTCCCAACCTTACCAATTCTGTGATTTCATTTAAGTCAAAACCAGACTAGGCTTGTACAATCACACATTTAATTGCTGGATAAGCACACCTTGAACCATTTTACCAACATTTATTCCCAGTTTCCACATAAATCAACGCAAGAAAATAACACAGTAAAAGCAACAGAGTTCAGTACTGTTACAAATACTACCCGTGAATGACAAAACCTATATATTTGCAAAGCAAAAATAAATTCAGTCAAGAAAGGATGCTTCCAGTACACTTAGCCAGTGGACATGACCAGAAAATCCTCAGACAAACCCCCAACCCCCCCCAGAAATAAGGTGCCTCTGAAGACATCGTTTCATCACTTTCAGTGATACAGATTTCCTTGCAGAATGTATGCGAAAGAAGCAGGGAAAACTTTTAAGCTGAATACATTCTCTGCACCCGTTCCCACAGAAAACGGGTGTGAGAGCAAACCCCGACCCCGTCTAGCAATACCATCCCAACGGGACGCTACCCTGTCTCTTCGCCTAAACCGCATTCAAACCCCAGCAATGCCTCTGCCAAAATCACTCACTTTTTAGGCCAATTTAAACACGTTACTAAATGTTTCTCGCCGTTGACTAATTAGGCGCTTAAAATAACGCTGGAAAGCTGAAGGAGAGCTTTCCACCAGCAGCACCGAGAGCTGTACCTGGTGCTTAGGGCTGCGCCGCTCAGGACGAAGCCCGGCCGCGCTCCCCGCAGCCCCTCACGGCGGCCTCGCCCCGCACCGGCCCG
>VZTA01016565.1:29150-93624 GCA_013398855.1 Mohoua ochrocephala | reverse complement strand
GCCCGGCTGCCCCGCGGGTGCGGGCGCGGTCCGGGCGCTGCGGCAGCGCCTGGGGCGTGAGGCCGGCCCGGCTCGGGCTGCAGGCAGCGAGCAGTGCCGGCTGCTCTGGGACAATTCGTGGAGACACTTGGTGGCTGCACAAAACCAGCTCGGGGAAAGGAACTACCGCTGTGAATAAACTGTTTCACATTCCTCGGTGGGCAACGTGTTCACGGTTAAACCAGACTTCACTCTTGTATCGCTTACTTCACCTTTAAAACAGACTTAACTACCTGAAGCCCTAATGTAAACGTAGTTTTTCACAATTACAGCCTTCATTGAATTTCAATGAGATTCATACTTTCAGTCCGTCCAGATTATTGGTAGTGTAAATGGGCTTCACTATCAGGACGGCAGAAAGCTGAAGCTGTGGCCCTTCTCTTCCCCTTTTCAACTGCTTGGAATGAAGCATATTCTGAAAATGCAGCATTTTCAATGACTCATTTTATACCAAATGTTTAGGAGCTGCTCCTTGCAGGTGAACTGGAGCTTTGGTCACTAGGCACTGATGAAAAGATACGAAAGCCTGGCTCCAGAGCATAGGTAGGGAAAGCACATACAGAGGCAAAGGCCGGAGCTGTAGGCAACAACTCTCCTCAGTGTTACTGAAAAGACAAGACAGGGACAAATTCTAGGAGCTCCACAGACTGCAGGTCTTCCTGAGGATGCAAGGTGTGATAAGTCCACATGATGAGCATAGTTTTGTAAAGAAGGAATGGAGGTAGATGAAGAGGCTTGTTTCATTTTGCTTAGATCAGTAGTGTCTTTGGATGCTTTGGAGCTGGCATCTAGTGGAACACGAGGCCAGTGCTTTTGCAGTTCCTCACATGGGAAAAAACCAGGAGGCATTGGTCTTTCTCTGCCTCGCTTAGTGGAATATCTTTCACTTCCTCAAAGGCTTAAGGACCACAAACTCTGTTCTCTTCCTAGCTTAAACCACCTGTGAGAATTATCACTTCTGATCTGGATGTCTGAGGTCAATGAGGAAGAAAAGAAAAATTGTCCTAAAGTTAGTGCTAAGGGTGTGACACATAAGAACAACATTTGTCTATGAAAAGACTTGCCTAGTAATTCTACATCAGTGATCTTCTGACACATCCACAAACAGTGCACTTTACCAGTGTGGCTTAGCAATGTCTCCTCAGAAAGGCTAAAGGTTGAATGAGGCTGGAAACTGAAGCCCAGCTTACCCCTGGACACCTTAGTTGGTAGTGCAGGGTTAGGAAGCTTTCTGTGTTGCTTGTTGTGTGAATAGTTACTGGTGTACAGATAAATGGAATTCTGTCTCTGTCTATCCAACACCTCTGATAAATTATACAATGTTTTGGGTAAAAATTAGCCAGTTGCTGAATTTTCAAGTACTGAAATGTAATTGCCAGGAGGGGATTTACCTCAAAACACCTATTCTCTTTCCACTCAGACCAAATTAATTTACTGGGAGAAATTACCTTGCAATTTATAAAAGGAGAACACTCTACTTAATTTATATTTCTGTTTATTTAAACTGTGTATTACACACAGCTGGGTGGTGCCCAGTAACACACAGAGAAACGAAACCAAATTGATTTGTAATGACCTAAAAACTACGTAAAGAACTTTATTCCCAGTGTATTTGTGTTGCTGTGCTTAGCTGGAAAAGTCCCTGAAATCTTTCTATAGTCACTCATATACAAGTATGGCATCGATACAGTTCTAGGATTGCACTGGATCTGGGCAGTGTTGCATGGAAGCCAAACTCCTCTGCACTTACCAAGAAAACATAGACTTGAGCAGGTCAGAGGAACAAGCATGGATAATTGAGTAACAAAGAACTTTTCAATCCCACTAGTTTTGTCATATTTTTGAGAAAACGCCAATAAAAAAAAAAAAAGTTACGTTAATTCAGATTGCTCAATGCCTCCTTTATTGTGCTTGTGCAATACTGAGCACTGGTTTAGTAGGAACAGCAGGTGAAAAATGCGGGTTTAAGAGAATCATACTTCCTTGAAGAGAAGGAGTCTAATCTTCCCTCCTCAAGTAAAATGATCATATGAAAACATCTTAAATAAAATTAATTGTTTCTGGATCTGGAAGACTCTTCAAAAAATAGGAGCACAGATAGCATAAACTGGTGTTGATATCCAGTTTGGCCATGCATTCTCCAAGTGGGAAAATACTGGATTTCAAAGGTTTAACAACTGAAGCGTTTTATTTTCACCTGTGTTCAACAAGATTGAATGTAGAAACCCCAACAACAACTCTGACGAAGTAGGTGACTAAATTCCCATTAATTTCATCTTAACTAGAATTTTGCGTTATACTTTCTAAATGGTTTGGGATTCATTATTATTATTATTATTGCTTTAAACTCTTTCTGTCTTTATTTGTGTTTGTGTATGTGTATATGTTTCCTAGGGAGAGAAGACATTACTGTGACATGCTGTGGTATCAATTTCATGTTTATAATTTATGTATCCAAATGGAATTTGTTCTAATTATATAATTCATGTCTTGGTAGGAAAAATACATATGTAACTGACAAGGGAAAGAGGAGAGGGGAGGCAGTGGGAGAAGTAAGTATTTTTGCCTTTTCATTTATGCTGTGAAGGTTTGAAGCTGTTGTTTCACAAAAGTGCTTGACAGGACTTCACTATTTCTTAGTGGGCAGGATTGGGAGGTTGCTTTGCCCTGTGATGTGTATATGGTCAACCCCAGGGAGCATAAAGTTAGGGGAATGACTATTTCAATGAATCACATTAACATAATACCTTTTATGTCAAATCTAATTGGTCTAAAAGCAAAGTAAAAAAGAAAATTTCCATGGCTCTTGATTTTGTGGGGTTCTGTCTTCTTCTCTGCCATGTGATACATTTCTGCCAACTCCAGAAACTGACTGGAGGTACAAAAAGCAGTTAAAATGGTTTCACTTCTCTGCTTCATATATAAATATAGTCCTTCCCCAAAGTCACTCCTGTTCTATAATATCAAGTACATCAGTCACATAAATTACAGATCTTTAGGTAAAAAATACATTAGGGTTTTTGTTTTAACTGATGGTAGCACTGAAGATGAAATAAAATTATCTGTGAGTCCTTCAGTCTATTTTCTGCTTTCAGCATTACAGAGACATAAACAATGAGTGAGCAATTTTAGGATAATGAAGTGACACAGACTAGCTGTGATGCTGAAAGGATTTAAATGTATCAAAGAAGGAGGATCTAAAGCCTAATCTTAAAACTGCACATATTAGGCACAAAGTTGAGAGCCTGATTTGTGAAAAAGAGGCTGCCTCTCATAAAAATTTGTGCCTGACCAATAAAGCTGTATCTTACAAAAGAGTCCTTGGAGTAGATACACCTATCTAACATTCTAATAGAATAACTACTTATTAATATTCTCTTGTCAGAAAGTAGCATATAGGTGTGGGTACCATGAGCACAGTGTTTGCTGAATGTTAACTGAATCAATATGTAAAAGAAATCTCTTAGATATGTAATCATTAAATAAGGAGGTTTAGTCTATCCAGCTGTGATTTTACATATGTTGTCAAATACTAAGTACAACACCCAGGGTAAGATTTCCTCTTGACTGTAGTAGTTTCTTCATAAAAAAAGAAATATGTAGTAGCTTCCTTACTGAAGGTCCGAGAAAGGTATTAAAATAGTAATAATAAAACCAACTGTATCTCTGTGCTTAAATTCTAAGCCTCAACTCACCAATGGAATATGCATTTCACTACTTGTGTCATTACTGATGACAAGTGATGTTTATGTTCACCGTGTTATTTGGCACTGCCAATTTCCATGTGGCGGGCTGTCCTGCTTGCAAACATGCAGCCATGTCCTGTCACACTGTATTCCAACTCAGTGTCCCTATTGCATTTACATTCCAAAATGGGGTAAATGTAGAAGGCAATTTGTTAGGTATCGAGGCCAAAAGAAATGAGAAATCTTTGATACTGATTTCTTTAAAAAAATTTCATGTTACTTACATGAAGAGTGAATGATTATATGTAGCAGCAGGATGAGCATTCTATTCTGTTAGGCGATCAGCCCTTCAATACTTCACCCTCTGCAAATGTTCTCATGCCACATTCCATTCTGTGGAATTGAGAACCTTCATTATTACCTGTTGGAGTAAAAAGTGAACAGAGCACAAACTGAAATGCAAGAAATGCCATTTAAACATAAGAAAAAGATATTTTATGGTGAGAGTCATTGAACATTGAAGCAGGTTGCCCAGAGAGCTTGTGGAGTCTCTACCCTTGGAGATGTTCAGAAGAAGTTCAGATACGGTCCTGGGCAACTTGCTGCAGCAGCCCCTGCTCTGAGCAAGAGTTTGGACTGGACTGTCTCCAGAGGTCCCCTCCAGCCTCAGCTGGTCTATCACTCTGTGAGAAGAATTTCTGCTAACACTCTGCTTTCCCCTAGAATAAAATACACTTTTGGGCAAGCAAAGGACAATAATCCTCAAACTGTAAAAAACTTGAGGGTGATGAAAGGCTCACATACCCAAAGGCCCCAAAGCCCACGGTGCAAATCAACATTATGAGAAACTACAAGGAAGGGTTGCCAAGGAAAGCGATTCTGAAGAGAACACCTGGAAAGGACAATTAAACCTTTCAATTCTCTATTTATGGCACTCACTCTCTTTAAATTGTACTGACATCTATATTTCCATTAAATAAACATTTTAAAGGAGTTGTAACTTGTCCATAAAAAGTAAGTCTGCGTGGATCTTGGCAGGCAAATTCTCATTCTGGGAACATTTCGCATTTTTACTTTTCTTTTTTTAAAACTTATTTTACAAAAAAAGCTCTGTTAACCTCTGAAAATTGACACTGACTCTGATGGTTCCACATTAAATGCTCTTGCTAGTTAGACTTTTGTCATTGCATGAACTGTTAAAATAAAGCCAAGGAGGTTACTGTACCCCTGTTGATTTCTAAGTCTGTGTAACTGGTAAAGCAACAGAGAAGGATCTTTTTTTATCATGGAACTCTTTTCCAGTGTATGGTCTGCAGCATGTATCTTTCTCGTACTGGGGAAAGGATTTTAGCTTTCATGCCAAGTCCTTTCACCCCTGACAACACTTTTTTTTCTTCTTTCCCTAAGAGGAAAACTTGTGTTCATAGTTGTCCTGTCTTGACTCTGTTCTTGGCTTTGCTGTATCTTTTAAACAAAGTGTGTATATCTCAGCTGCAAAAGAAGAGATGGATGGTGTAAAGGCGGAGTAAAAAGTAAGATGCCATCATGCTTTGAGAAAGGCAATCTGCTTTTGGTGTGTCAAAGGAGAGGAGATTTCCTTCCCCAGTTTAACTCTGTAATTTACTCCCTTGTTTTGCAGTGCTGATCTCTGCCCACTTTACTGGGAGCGACTGATTCAGGGAGTGTGGGGAGACCTCTGGAAACTGTTGCAGTACTTCCTGAAGACCTTTCTGCTGAAGTTTCAGCTTCCTTTTCAGCCTTGTCCATTTTTCAATCTTTTGCTAGTTTGAAAGAGAGGAAAGTTGTTCTTAAAAGGTCAACTAATCCACGCTGCCTTTGATTTTACACCAGCATAAATCCATTTCACCAAGTTTCTTTTTAATCATACTAGAACACTTGGGAGGAAAAACAGCGTTTGAAAAATGTTTTCAGAAGAGACCTTCCTCCTTGGCTCTGCCAGAGATGCAGGAGTACATACACATGGAAGTCACAAACCTGACTGTTAATACTGCTATTCTGCAGAGGATTAAGACACGAGAGGCATCAAATTTTCCAAACACTTCAGTGTATGTAGACTTTGCAAAAAATGATTTCTGAGTTGAAGACTGGAATTCCAAGTACTATAAAGTGGCAGCTTCTGGGACAAGCTTCGTGCAGGTAGAGAACCTACTACAGGCTGACTATGTTTCAACAAGTCTTGTGCGTGGTTGGAGGCAGACACTCTGCATGGTAAGAGCCACCACATCGCATATGGCTTGTTATCCTCACCTGGGATGCATTGAAAACATTCGTGGTATGTCTGATGGAAAGGGACAATAAAATTAGAATTAGATTGTTCATCTACAGAATAGAGATAATATTCTACCTTTTTCTGTATATATCTGGTGTTTGATACTAAACATCTTTTTATTTAGTTTTTTTTAAAAGTTAACAGTGATGCTAACACGGTGGTGCCAGAAGTCTCTTTGTCTAAGCGTACCACAGGAGTTTTAATGAACCTCAGCACTGCCATTAGTTGTAATATGACTGACATTCTGAATGCTCTGTGCAGAAAATCCACTTCTATCTAGGTCATATAATTATCAATGTTAAATATTAAATAAACTATAAAACTGATGATTAAGATAAAAAAAGAAGAGCATAAAGCCTTAAGTGCCAGAAAATTAATGTTTCTTTTACTCTTCTATGCCTGTCTCATCAAATAGTTTGGAATGTATTTTTAAAAGTTGTCTTTCACAAAACTTGTTTTTATTTTTTAAAAAATAGATTTTCCGACCGGAATTACTCAATTGAAGAAAACATGTTTTTATAATAGAAGTATTACATTTTGTGTCATTGGGCAACCTTGTTTTGCCAGGGTTACCTTTCTGTAGTCCCTAAACTTGTCTGGGACGTTTATTTTGGGGGGGAGTTGTTTCCTCAGTGGTTTTTTTTCTTGTGAATTATCTTTTATCACTTTCAAACTTAGGCGGGCTCTGCCACAAGTTTGGATGCTGCATAATTTTCTGAAATAAATGACCTCCAATATTAAATTAAAATTTATCAAGGTCCTGAATGTTTACATTATTCAGGGTAAACAAATACCAAAAAATACCATCTGTATTTCAAGTATAGTTCATTCCTGTTCAAAAGGTTAGGAGAAAGTCTACACATAATTTGTGGAGTTAAATGTTTGTTTTGAGGATTTAGGTATTATTTGAGTGATTAATAGGTCTTGTGCAATCTTCTGAACATAGATGAAATTCATTCTTTGTCTTTTGGGTGTCACATTGGACCTAGTCCCGTCTCTTGGAAAGACTATGGCTTTATTTTTAGGATCTTTTCTGTGTGATAAATTATTTTCTCTTAATTATTGCGTCCTTTGGTTACTGTATTGATTATAGGTGAATTTTTGCAAAGACAAAAAATGCCCATTACTAATGTTGACAGAAATTCGTTCTGCCTTTCAGTAAAGGCGCTATGGTGGTCCCTTGTACCTCCAGGAAAGTATTGAGCAGAGACTTCTTAATTCCAGTTTTTATTAATCTCTTTGCCAAAGAATCGCTAAGGTCTTAAGAGGAGTTTTATTCAGTCCTCTTTATTCAGAAAGGTCTATTCAAACGGAAATGGAATGGAAATGCAGCTGATTATACTGGGTTCTTGGGTCAGAAAATGCTCATAGCCATGGCCACAAAAGCAAATAAACAAATAAAAAGTACAAAAGGCAACTGTATTACATGTCTGAAAATAATATTGCCAAACAAAGTCAATGACCAGCTGAGATCATCCTGTCAGCTGACACCTGGAACTTGCTTCAGTAAGATGCAGTTTTGCTGAGCTTGGCATAAGAAAAGTTGCTTGAAGCAGACCAGGATGAATCTAACAGTGGTCCTCAGTTCTCCAAGTATACTGTGGAATAAAAGGATAGTAGAGTGAAAAAATAAGCAAGAATATGGATGCCTGGATTCATACAGTAGAATCTAATTATTTTTCTAGTAGTTGTGTTTGGCCTTACATTCCCAATTATTATTAAATTCAATACACACTGAGATTCGTATATGATCTTTGTGGACCACATGTGACATTTCATGAAGTCTGGTCTTGGCAGAAGTTTTCCACAGGTAAAATAAGGGCTAACCTTATATCTTCCAGTAACTTCAGGAAAATTGTATTTGCAAAGTCCTTGGGCAATACAGTCTTGGGTACCTTGCCTGTTTTTTATCTTCTAAATTCTTACTTAGCCACTTATTAGCTGTGATTTTTTTTGTTTGCTGATATGTGCATTTTTCATTTTATTCAATGATTTAGTACATTAAAACATTAACCCACAGAAATATTTCCCTTTCAAAATAATTAGTCAAATTAATGTCTGGTTCTTTAAAATAATAACTCAGCTTTATGATATCCTCAAAGTGTTGTCTTCAAGGTTCGTCTTTCATGATATTGAAATATTTTAAGCTGAATAATTTGATTGCAAATGTATGACATCTGTGAGGTAATTTCTGAGATCTCTTGGTTCCAGAGATTGTATCAGGCATAGGAAGAGCAAGAATGATTAAAGTCACTAAGGACAAGATAAACCAGAAGTCACAAAGAGCATCTGGCATGTGTTTCTCTTTGCCATATCTGCATAGTTCTCAAGTTCCATATTTTCCAGCACTGTGGAATGAGAACTGTTGTCTGAGATGCACTAAAAACATTTAAGAAGTGGCAGTATATTGTAAAAGAAAACAGATACTGTTACTTATAAAATGGAACAGAAACTACCCTAGAGCACATGGTGGGTTGGCCTCCTCCAGCTGCCCGGCATCCACCCAGCTGCTCTCTCATTCCCCCTCCACAGCAGGACGGGAGGAGAAAATACCCTGGAAAAGCTCATGGTCAAGATAAAGGCAAAGACATCAGTTACCAATTACCATCACAGGCAAAACAGACTCAACTCGAGTCGGGAAAATTCACTTTATTGCCAAGTAACATCAAGCTGGATGGTGAGAAACAAAGGAAAAAACTGAAATATCTTCCTACCACCCCCTGTTTTTCCCAGGCTCAAATTCACTTCTTCATTCCTGACTCCGTTTTCCTCCCAAGCGGTGCTGGGGATGGGGCATGGGGCTCATGGGCAGTTCAAGACAGTTCTTCTTTGCTGCTGCATCCTCCTCACACTTCCCTGCTCCAGTGTGGGTCCTCTCCTTGGGCTACAGTCCTTCAGGATAAACCTGCTCCAACACGGGTCCACCAAAGGATACAGTTCCCATCAGAACCCGCTCCCGTGTGGGCTTCCCATAGGCTGCCATGGATGTACCTGCCTCCACAGGCAGCGGTGTGGATATCTGCTCCACCATCACATTCCCCATGGGCTGCAGGGCCACGCTGCCTCACCAGGATCTTCACCATGGGCTGCAGGGCAATGTCAGCTTCAGCCCCTGGAGCGCCTCCTCTCCTTTTTCGCGGTCCTTTGCTGTCTGCAGGGGTGTTTGTCTCACTGGTTTTCCTCGTTCCTTGCACTGCTATGTGGCATTTTGCCCTTTCTTACACACTTTTCCCCAGAGGTGTCACCACACTGGCTGTGGGGCTCTGCCTTGTCCTGTGGTGGGTTGGTTGGAGCCAACTGGAACTGCTGGTGTCTGGCACGGGGCAGCTGCAGCTGCTCCTCACATGGGCCATCCGCAGCCCCCTTTGCCACTAAAACCTCCCCACCAACACCCAAGCCATTGCACTAAATTCAGTATTGCTCTTCAGACTGTGGTAAATCAGGGTTTTCTGAGCCCTGTGGAGTTAAGCTGTGTCAGTTTGACAACAACTTCGAATGAGGACAGACCCCCAGAAGTCCTCTAGTGAGAGACTGAGTACAGACTGTCTCCCAATACCATAAGATGTTGCTGAGGCAACAAATTTATTTATGGTTCATGTGGCAGTTGCACACTTCACTGCTAATAAAGTTCCACAATTGACTAATGAAATATTTTCACAAATTACCTAAGTTAAAAAAGCATGATTTGCACATCCTAACTTGATCATTTTGCCAAGAAAATATGTCAGATTCCAGTAATTACATTTTGCATGAAAGAAAATGGCCCTTTGTTTTATATGAAGCCAGAAAAAATTGGCTGTTTAGCTACAAAGCTGATGAAAATGTATTTCTCTCAATTTAGTGAGCTATCTCTAATTCCATTTACTTTAAATATGCTGACACTTCAAATTTCTTTTATGTGTACTGGTTCTCCAATTAAAGATATAATTGTGGCTTATAAGAGTCAGCTATTGAAATATAAAGATGTTGTAAGAATACAGAAAATGTAGATTCTTTAGGCCCTGGTAACTCATCTAATCTCGGTAGCAGATGTTTCAGTTCTGTCTTCAAGCTATTGTATTGTTCTGGTGGGACAAAAGGAGACTTCAAGCCTTCCTGTATGACTGAAATTTATTTTCACAGTTGATAGCTGGAAACCAAAAATCTTGGACGTGCTTATCTGAAGATACAAATAACACAACAACAGAAAAGTAATGAAAAGTAAAGAAAAATGGAACTTGCCACCTGGATTCTTTTTCTGACTTGCTTTGTAATATTGTAGCTCTTGACTTGTAAATATCTCTCCACATGTAATGTATATTTATGTAATATATAGTATGTAATATGTAATTGATATTATCATATTGAAAATATGATAATATAGCAAAACGTCTCTATCAGTCTGCAGAATACACTCTTAATGCCTGATTCTCTTCTCAGTTTGCTTTTGTAAAAATGTAAATTTATCCTGAGTTGCGACCATGAAATACATATCACTCCTTGTGTGAGGTAGGTACAGTATTTAATATCTATCTGAATTTATGCTTGTCTTTTAGCCATGTGTATACGTAAAAACAAAGTTAGTTTGATTATATATGTAGCCAACAGTGCATTCACCAAACTTGAATTGAGAAGTACCCTTGAGTGATTGTTCTCAGAGAGTAATTTATCTGAAAACATTTACTTTAGTATGAAAAGTACTTTTAAATTTGTTTTTGAATTATTTTCAATTATTAAGTCACTATGATTCAAAAGAAGAGTGTGTCTGATTGCTGAATAACGGTATTCAGTTTGTTTGGACAAATCCATTGTCCTTGGAGCAGTTTTAAGTACTGCTGGTGAAAGAAGGAAGCAAATTCATCTGCCTGTTATCACTACATGAGCTAAGCATCCAAATCTTCACTGGCTGAGGTCCATTGTAGTCTCATATCTTCGCTGACTTAATTGTCAGTGTAAGCTGGATTACCACGCCAAATACTTACATACATCGACACTTTCAGGTACACTTTTAACAGAGAGCTTAAGGGCTAGAGCAGGAAAATGAAAATTAAAGCTTGTCTTACAGACCTCAGTAAAGTATTTAACTGTTCATGGTTCATTTTGTTTTCAGGTAAAACAGGTCTATGATGCTCAGCCCTTTGTTGAGCCAATTGAGGCCTGATTCTTTACAATACTGAAGCAAATCTGGCATGACACTTGGCTAGATGTTATGCTCACCCATCTTCATCCTCTTCCACCGAAAAACAAGCTAAAGGTTTTGAATTTGCTATCAGGCATGACTGAGTGAAAGCTTTTTCACAGCTCTTGTTCTTGCACGCTCTGGACATTTTCCAACAGTGTTCTCCTGGAGGAAAAGGCAATGGCTGCTCTCCACAGTCTGTAACACAGATTATAGCATGGGTACAGTCAGTGATTTTATCAGCGTTGTTAGGAACTACCCTGCTCGAAGAATTTTAATCAGAAAGATGCTCACATTTCCCTATAATTTACAACCCCAGTGTATTTTACTCTATCCTTGAAACATGAAAAATATTCCCTTGCTGTTTGCATACACACTGATAACCAACTACCGTCTGAGCTTCATCTGCTCTGCACCTTAGTCAGGCCCCACGTTTTTTGACTAACTGCAGTTTGGAGAAGAGGATGAAGCGTTTCCTGGAGCTGCATAAATATCCCTTTGACGCATATGGTTTTCAGAAATTTTGCTGGAGATTGAATTACAACGGCTTGAATTGCAAGCAGAATGGGTGGAGCTGGGATAGGAATAAAGATGACCTGGTTTCTTTCTAGTGACTTGCTAACGGTAAATGAATGTATCTTGGCATCATTCAAAGTGTAGGAGAGAAAATCTCTTTTTGGTTCTGGCAGGTTCAGACAGGATCTTGTAACAGAGGCACAAGAGAGCAAAAAGCTGAATGAGAAGCTGCCCAAGATGCTCCCTGGACATAAGGAGATGTGAGCAACGCAGTACCTACAGGTCTTGTTGCTGTGAACTTATTTCAGTTTGGGAGGAGAAAAGGATGTCAAATATGTGCCAATGTCAAATCATCAGAGCGAACAGGGAAAGGATGATTCTCACTCCGCGGACAATGAGCTACACGGAAGCACGATTTACAGAAAATTCACAAGGGAAACAGAGGGATCATTCATCCCTCCTGTCTCCCAGCCCTGTGTTTGGGTGCAAGAGAATTATTCTTCATTTATGAAGTGTATTTCTGAGTGAACAAACTGTTTTCCTACTAAAAATAAAAGTACTTATTTGCTCTTTGTTCATTAAAAATCTGCTGCTATCCTATGCCAAAATTTGTCATATATTGAGTCAGAAGCTTGGCAGCTCTCTCTGATCTGTCCCCCTGAATATTCTCCCCATTGTTAAATTATTTGAGCAGTAATGAAATAGAGAGCTGGTAGCTAATACTGCTACTTTCAACTACACTTTGAATGAGAATCAGAGATAATGGCATTTTTACAGATGAATGAATAAATGAGGATTAATACAGACATAGCTGTGAGGATTAAATAATCGAGAATCCCAACTGGATGGAGAAAACTCCTATAAAATGTGCTAGGAGAATGTAATAAGCATTTTAAACAATGATTGTCAAAGATAAAGCATGTTTTGAACTACAGAGCCTGGAAATTTGTCCAGGTTTATTAATATGAGTTATTCCATATACCCAACTTAGGTACTGTGGTGTCCCACAAGAACAGTAGGTAAGTGTAAAGGGTGAAGGTCCTCACAAAGTTTTTTACAGGGAAAAGTAAGCAATGAGAAGCCATTACCATTAAGGACTGTTTAGAAAGTCTCCGGGGGTAAATTCATTTAGAAGGGCAGGTGTAAATTCCCAGGCATAGCCACTTCCTATTCATGGATATTCAGGCTGATCATACTTACTGTAGAGTCCTTTGTCAATGGATGCTAACCAAAAACGACATGATTTTCAGATGCAAAATTGCATTTTGAATGGTACTAATGTTATTGCTCCATAGTAAATAACTGTAAAAGTGCCAAATACACCTGAGCTTCCTCAGCAATAAATAGAAATATTTGATTATAAAGGAGTCAGTCATAAAGCAATTCAGTCCCTGTGCACGTGTGAAGCAGAAGCCAATGTTTGCTGCTGCAGTTTCCTGTGATGACTTAGACAGGCTAAAGCAAGTGTACAACATCCTCCACTTTTCTCCATGGTTCTTCCTCCTCTTTTCAGGTCATGTCCTGTTTTATACCAGCACAGCTACTCGTGTGCCCTCCCAGTCAGTTGGGGTTGTTTGCAAGGGTAGCTCTCACCCGGGTTTGTGCCTCAGCCCAGGGAATGAGGGACCAGAAAGGATACTCCTGCGGGAAGAGGGGAGGATGGCTCTGGGGCAGGAGCAGGGGGCAGCAGGGATGGGGGTGATACAGGGCCACTCCTTTCAGTGGCAGTCTCAGCCTGAAGTGCTCATGGGACTGCTGTGTCGGTTAATGCAATCATTTCCTGTTCTAAATTTAGTGAAAGGGGTGATGCCAGATATCGCTGTGTGGTAACTGCTAGCAAATAATTAACACCAAATGTCAGCCAGTTGGGTGTTTGTTGTTATATATTCAAATTTTGTTGAGGGCTCAGTCACAGAAATGGACATTCTTAGCAAGCTAATAGCACTTAATTTTCATTTTGGTTTTGGTGATGAAACTGCATTATGTCTTTCTCAGGAGCTGGTGTTTATGTCTCAATATTTAGAATACAGACTTTTTGTACGGAGATTCAGTTTGGAGGGCATAAGATATCCCATCACAAAAGGTGTGCAAATAATACCATTCAGTTATTGTATGAATGAGTGATTGAAAGGTGACAAAATTCCTCCTCTCATCTGTGTGTCGCGTATATACATCCCAAAGAAACTGCCCAGGCTGCAAACCCTGTAAATCACTACTGAGTGCTGAGGAACTTTGTCATCTCCAGGGAAGGAGAAGTCAGGAAGGACCTGATGCCTGAGTAGAACAAGTTTACTAATATCCAGACATCCAAAAACCAGAACAAAAGTACATTTTCTCCTGTAAGACACAGTGGTCTAGATCATGGGTGGTTAAAATATCAATATCAATATCACAATTTTTACCATGTCTCTTTCCGCTTAACGTATTTTTTTTTCTGTGATAAGGTGGCATTTGAGAGGGTTTTCATTCATTCGACTTCAGTAAAACAAAAGTGGAAGGAGAAAACACATGTTGTTCAGGCTTCCTGTCTAAAGACATCTGGGTCTTTATTTGATTGCTTAAGTCGGTGGTTCCCAAAGTAAGGTTACAAATCAGTAACAACTTACCAAGTAATAACAAGAGGCTGGAAGTATATATTGCTAGGTTAATAGGTAGAATAGAATTTTAGATTATTTGTGATAAAAGGATGGGAAGTTTAATGGTAGTCTGAACTTGTCTTTCAGTTTGTGGACACAGACATAAGAAAAATGTTCATGGGAGACAGTAGTTTCTTAGGGATCTATTGAAAATGTTTTAATTAATTCCCAGTAAAATCACTTCGAATCACATGTATATAGACTATACATGTCAGGGTCTCCTCTTCTCTTCTCTTCTCTTCTCTTCTCTTCTCTTCTCTTCTCTTCTCTTCTCTTCTCTTCTCTTCTCTTCTCTTCTCTTCTCTTCTCTTCTCTTCTCTTCTCTCAGTGCATTTCTCACCCTTTACAAGAGAGAGACTGCTTCCAGGAGCTCATTGTATGTGGTGATGGTCTGAATCCTGGTAATTCTGGTCTGTACCCATAGAACTCTGCCCCACTGTATTTGGGTAGATTGTAATTCTGTGTTGATTCTACTTGTTGCTGAAGTGAGACATGATTTGTCGGGAAACTTCCGTGAAGCCTATTTTTATAATATCTGAATCATCACATGTACCTGGGAAGGTAAAGAGCAACGTTAGTAATGTATTTTCTCATGCACAGCCCTGCCCATGCAGTATGTACACAAGAAATCAAAAGCAGAAAGGATTAAAGACAAGGAGCCACTGGGATAAGAAAAACAGGTTGGGGCAAATCAGAGGCAAGGAGGCTACCGGAGATAAGGAGGTTCTGGAATAAAGTTCCCCTTTACTCCCATGTTTGTCGTCCACAAAGTACTGAATGTTGTGAGGGGAGAGAAGGTACTGCAACCTACTGGGTTTTTTCCCACAGGCATCTGTTGTCTGTTTAGGCAGAAGCAGAGCACTGGGAAGCCAGTCAGTCCCCTCCAGGAAGAGGTACACCTCCCAGGCGAGGTCGTTAGCATATGGATTGATGCCAAGTTCCAGAAGCAACAAGATCTTACCTACATGGTTTAAGACCACGGTCAAGGATGGCAGGCCTGGACACACTAGTCCAAAGAGTGCCTAGTGAGGGAAGCCTTACTGTGGGACTGGAACTGTTGCCAAAGTTTCACAAAAATCGTATCAAACTTCAGTGTAAGGCCATGTAAATACCTAGAATTCTTACACAGAAGATCTATAGTCAGTATAAACTCGGCTATTTTTTTCTTAAATAATGGGATCTTTATGTTTTGATGACTTCCTTGTCTTCTAAATTAAAGTTTTTAAGCAGTGCAATTTGTAACCTTTTTTTTCAATAACTGATGACTATTCCAAAAGGTATTGTGAAACTAACTGGGATCTGCACAAAATACCAGTTAGTTTATTTCCACTGTATTCCAATTATGACATCTTCTTGGCTTAGTGATGTCTAATGGTGCCAAGATAACTGCTAACATTTTTTGAATAATTGGATGATTTCACAGTAGTATCTAAAGTCATCTGATTTTTCTTGGACAGCAGCCCAAGATTTTTCAAGTGACAGAATAATGACCTAACTGCAGATGTAATGTATATTGCCTGCTTAGAGATTGTATTCAAAAACCTTACTAAACCCCACTATCTTGAATTACCTATAGAGTTTTTAGGAGACTGGGGAAATTGTGTTACATAGAGGATAAGTTCCACTCCCTCCCTCAGTAGAATTAATTTCTGCAATAACAATAGGTCCCCAGGTACTTCTATGATTACTTGTGCATATTAGTCAAGGAAAAGGACTATTAACCTGATCCACACATGAAGCAGAACTGGTTTTCAGTGGAAGAGCTGTGAGATTGTTGAACAAGTCAACAAGTTGAACAAGTCTTCTGGCATTTTCACCTGGTAGACCAGACCAGGTTTTGTTTTAGAACTGTTGTTCTAGAACAAAATGGGCAAGATGAGCACCATGCCACTTCTAACAAGGGCAAATAACAAACTCTGCTGAACACTGATCTGACTTTTCAGCTCTGTGTGCCTGATTTCAGGCATCTAAACAAAGGTGGATCTTTGAAATGGCGAATGCTCACTCCTGCCATTGACCTTCTCCCACGCAAAAAAACCAGGCTGTTTGACTTAGACATCTAGATCCAGATGTGAATGCCTAAGTCTGTTCTGTTGTAGTAATACGACTTTGGAAACGGATTCTGAAAATGGAATCTGAGAATAAAAAAATATGAAAATATTTTTTTCTTAATTTTAAGATTTTCAGGATTTTAGGACTGAGAGGAGTTAAACTATCCAGCCCATAGAAGGACATTTCAGTTCCATCAGCTCATCAGATACACATGAAAGGGAGATAACAAGTCACATGGGCTACCTGGATGTTATTTAAAGCCTGCAATAAATAATGGTGAAACCATTAGATATTTTTAGAGGCCTCTATTTGATGTAGCAGTGAAAAGAAAGCTCTATGAAAAAAATAAGAAACTTCTTTTTTTACCTCTTCAATCAATAAAAAAGTAAAAGATGGTAAGATAGGACCTATGGTTCCTGTAAGATGTGGTGCTCCGAAATAATTGTTTCAGTTACCTAACTACATGTACACATTGTTTAATAAATCGATCATCTTAAAATAATATTTCTACAATCTTTTAATTTAGTTCACTGTTTTAAAAATCACTCAATTATCATAATATTTAAAATTATTTTTAGGCATGTTAATTGTATTTCAATTTTTATCTAAATGCACCTTGACATAATTCAACATTAATGAAAATAGCAGAAGAAATGACATAGAAGATTTGTGGTGCTTTCTCTTCTGTGCACCACCAGCAGTTCCAACTGCAGAGGGGGCTACTGAAGATGGAGGTGGTTCAGAACAGGGGATTATTTTACGGAGTTTTAATTATATTTTTGCTTTCTATAATGTAGGAATAATAATCACGATTTTATTTTGGTGAATTAAGAAGATCATATAATTCCTTTTGGAAATATTAAATGTACTGTGTCTTTCTTGATCTCTGCAAAAGTTCCCAAGAACATAAAAGCAGGAGAAATGTTTCATGGCTTATTATGATCACGTTGGTGAAGTATAAAAGAAAGTGATTGTCTGATTTGGAAATTCTGAAATACATATATATAATTTAAAGAACACCTTAGCATGCCAGAATGTCTGAATCCTAAGGGCTGCAGTGTTCTACTAAATAAAATAGGAGTTGATAAGATGCAGTTTATTTCCTAGTGAGTTACCAGCAGCATCCCTGATGAACAGTAAAAAGTTTATAAAAAGAACTTTCCATTTCTGAAACTAAGCAAATTGGGTTTGCAATCCGATTAGGTTAAAGTGAAGCATCCCATAATTACCAAAGGAAAATATTTTCAGAGACTTTGTAGTGTTTTCTGGTTACATCAGAATATGTAAATAAAAGCTGTCAGCCAACATAAAAATATTGATACAAAAATGTTGCAATACGAAGGGAAAACTATTACATGAGATCACAGACACTATAATTATCAAATCGTATTTACAACTCTAATGTGTCAACTTCGGTTCTTGTTTCCCTAAAGCTATTAAAACTTCCACGTCACAAACACAGCTGCAAAACTCCAGCCTTTCAATGATTGTAGGAGAGTGAGACTTCAGCTGCTCTGTTAAACTGGATATTTTACTCCAGAACTTTGGAAATTAAATATACAGTCAATGTTCAACTTCGATTATCTTGATGAGACCATTTCATTTGGAAAGAGAAGTAGTATAAGAGCAGAGCCCCTGGAATTTTTAGCATTGGTGTATCAGTCTTTCCATTGTAAACTTTGAGGTGCTTTTTTAGTATACTATAACATTTGGCAGAGAAACTTTTAGAGCAGGGGAGATTTTTTTTTCAAATAAAAAAATGTAAAACTAATTTGTCTGTTCTATATTACAGGACACCGTAAATGAAATTAAGTCTGTGGTTTCTATATCGCCCAAGCTGATTGCCTTTAAAAGAGCCCTGTTTTCAACATGTTATAAATCTCTGTCATATGGGCTAAGATATTTAATGGTTGTAGGCAATGAAAACGGATAAATGACAAGACCAAAAGAGAATTGCATATGTAATAGCAGCTATTTCCTGTATTTGTAATGAATAAATGAATTAATTTATTCAACCTGTATCCATGATGATTCGAAGTGAATCAACATTTGATAAGGGCCCAGAGTCAGTGTATCATATCTGAGTTAGGAACATGTTTTCCAAAGCCTGGGGAGCTGCAGCAGTCTCTGGGATGCATTAAGGAGTGGCAGAGCAGAGCTTGCCACTGGACGCAGCAGCTGCATCTTATTCCGTTTTCCTTGGACGGCGCAGCTGCTGCCTTCGCAAGAGCAGCCCGAGGGTGTGGTGTCCCAGACCCTGGAAACTCTGGCCAGCCCACACGCTCCCCCAAACAAATGAGGCCTTTTCAACACCTACTTAGCATCAGCCAGAGCCCTCCCTGGTGGCCTCGTGGCCAGAATCCCACACACTCATCGCTGGGTCTGGGCTTCACTTCTGCTCGGGGACGGTTCACAAAGATGCACCAGGCTGTGTCCAGCCACAGGGAGAGACGGACCAGCTCATGAAGAAAGCTGCAAATGAGCTCATAAAACACTACACAGATGTAGAGTGGCGCTCAGAGGAGTGGCTTGAAGCCAGTCAACCATGTGCTGCATGATTGCTGCTGCCAACACCGGCATTATGGTAGGAAACCATAGCCAGGGCAACGGGGAAGGATGGAACCATCCCCATCAACCACAGCATGGCCACAGGCCAGCTGGATGAATGGGAAACAACCTGGGGGCTGCTCATCCCACGTTTCCTGACAGCCTCAGGAAAGAAACTGAGTGTACTTTTGTTCACATTAACTGCAAAAAAAGTCCGCGGAAATGAGAATGTAAAAAGCATCAATGGTATTTGTCTGGTTGAAGAAATCCAAAGACTAGATTTTTTTTGCTTTTAAACCTTTTAAATTGTTACGCTGAGTTATATGTGACATAGCGTTGTTATCAGCTTGGCATAAACATATAAACAATGAGACATCCCGTGGCTAAGTAGACAGCAACAATAGATTACTGCAATTAAAAATTACGTGTACTAAAGAAGTCAAAGCCCAAACTCACCATGATCCAAGAAGTTTCAAATGCATTATGGATCAGAAACTGAGTGTTGAGAAAACTGTTAAAAAGTAAACAATTTGTGCCAAGGCTTGAGGGACAGTCCTTTCTACAGATTTATTTTTTCTCTTTACCTGATCAGCCAAAAATGGAAGAGGATGGCCCTCCAAAATTTTTTATAAACAAACTTTCCTGTGTTTCTTCAAGAACATACATAAATGTGACATTTCAGGAGGAAATATTGTAAGAAACCCAATACTCCAGCCTAAAATACCCAAGTCTACAACACTTCTATTCCATTAAGATGTGCATTCAGCTAACAATTTGGAAGAAAATAATCAGCTCTGTTTTTAGGCCAACACAAGGAAATGAAAAACTAACATGGTGTAATGAAGTTGGGAATATGGGAAATTAAATACCAGTCTGGTTCCAAGAAAACCCAACCACCATTCCAGCTTAATACCGGCAGATTTATTTTAAAATTCTCTCTGGAAAGGTGGTTGGAAATCTTTTCACCTTGGGCAGGCCACCCAGTAACTGGCTTTGTGCTATCACTGGTCTTATCATGTGACCTTAACCTGTATCTTTCTGGTCTTTCTTTGCCAGTTTTGCTTACCTTTCACGCTTTCTTATCTAAAGTTACAGCTCAGGTGTTTCCCTGGCACCGTTCTCACTCACCAGGCAGTATCTCTCATGAAGCACTAGTTAAATTGAAGGTAGGTGGTCATCAGCTGATGCTTGAACCTGGGGATGATGTTTAGTCCTGCAGATTTTAGGCAGGTCAGCTGCACTCCTGGTCAGATCAGGATGCAGCTCTTTGCCCAGCTGGGATGGTTCACACTCCCACTGAGCTAAGGCAAGTGAATTGAGATAACTGCTGAAGACACAGGATACAGCTCTTACTGCCAGGTCCGACTGGGAGGTTCTCACCCTTATGAAAATTACGAAGGCAAAAAAGTCTTCTTCCTACCTGTGAATAATTCACGCAGGTAGGAAGGCACCTGTGAATAATTCACAGGTTCACCATGATCACCGTAAACATATTTTGCTGTCCTTAATCTTATGCTAAAGACCTTAGGAAACAAATTTCAGGTTGGTTTGTTTTGGTTTTTTTTTCAAACTGTGTCTCATTTGACTATTGGCTCTTCACTGTTAATGGTGATTAATGATTAGTCACATATGTCTAACAACTCTTTCCTGTTGACTGCCCAGATGTCCGAGAGCTTTAAAGCAGGAGAAAAAAGGAAGGATGATTATTAAATACTGATTAATCAAGAAAAGCGCATTCTTGAGTTTCTTGTTGCTGTATGTTAGACTATATTAGAGCAGGTACTCTGTAAAACAGAACAGTTTGTGAATCAGAATATATCTTCTGTAAAAGAAGTTTAAGTTACAGCTGGAGTTACTTAGAAGAGTATTTTCAGCATTTTACTCTGTAAAAATTGCATTGTATGTGTTTTATGACACACCAATACCCGTGCTCTTTGTCTTTCCATCTGAGTGTGCACAGCCTATTTGGGTGTTCCCAATTTTGACTAAATGGTTTGCTCATGTTGATTATATAATGACACATATTTTCAAGGCTGTGGTTGGGTGCAGGTGCTAAGGTCAACTTCTTGTGTTTTGATTCTCAGGAGGATCTTCAGAAAATGAAGCATCTGTGGTTACATTTATAATTATAAATCATGCAATGAGATCATTGTAGACCTCTTTGTTTTCATAATAACAGCATGTAACATTTTAAAGCACACAGATTGTATACTGGAAACAACATTTAACAGGAAACATCCAAAGGTAAAGTGCCCGGAACATTTCTCAGGCACTAATTTTTATATACTTGGAGGTAGTTCTAAAGTCCTCACTTCTTTTTTTAAGGCAAGTCCTTCACAGATTTTTTCCAACACTTTTCCAAAAAAGTATACAAACTGTACTGCAAACAAAGGCAATACCTAAACTATGCAGCAGTAGAAGAGTCCTTATATAGTAAGTGAAGCTAAAGCATGAAAAATATGCAACCTATTCTGTAATAAAAATCACCTTTTATTGGCATTACTACCTTTTTTCCTTATTAAGGAAGTGGCAGTTGGTACACAGGACTGTTTGCTCTACATGATACGAATGGAAATAATAAGCTAGTGGCTAAATATTTACTTATTACATTCTTCTCCTATATGCTGTTCACCAAGTCATGTGACTTGCAGTTTTGCATAGGAAGATGATCAATGATTAACCACAGGTTGCAACAAATTCCCTGGACAATACCATAGAGATTTCTGCAAAATGGCTACTGTTTATTAAGGTGGATACACACACGAAGATTATGTCCTCTTTCTTAGGTGAATTCATTTGTGTCCAAATTAATGGGGTTTTTTCCCTATTTTTTTCTGTTCTGCGTTATTTGGTAGATACTGGGGGAGAAATTTGGTAGTCCGTGTGTCAGAACATCAAAAATATTCACAAAATCATTTAAAAAGTAGAATTACTTTTTCATTACCCCCAAATATTTTCAGTCAAAACAAGTAATTGTTTAGGCTTGCAGTATCGTGAAAAATGTCTGATTTTCTTGAGCAAACGTTTCCCACAAAATACTTCGTTCCTCCACACTATTTTGTATGGAAAACAAGCAAACAAACAACTGTTTTAATTCATATTTCATGCCCTAGAGGGTAGGAACAGCTGATAAAGGAAAAGGTGTGACTCTGCAGCGTGACTGACGTTGTAGGGACTCGTATGTGCCAGGCAGCAGACACCTAGATTGAATTTCTGTATGCAAGGGCTGCTGTGCCACAAACTGTGCCTCTGGGAGGCATGTCAGCGGTGAGAGCAAAGGGGAAAGGACAGAAACATATCTTAAGATAATTTGGAGAGGAATGGGAGTCCAGCACAGGCAGGTGACAGTGTTGCAGAGAACAGAGACAGAATTTAGTCCTCTGCATTCTAGGCATTCTAGCTGGCTTCACTGTGCCACTCAGTCTGGGGAAAAAAGATGAATGTGCTCTGCATCATCAAGCAGGGAAAAGGTCTCTGCTGAGCCAGAAAGCAATAGAATAGAATCATAGAATCATAGCATATCCTGAGCTGGAAGGGACACACAAGGTTCATCAAGTCTGGCTCCTGGATGTGCGCAGGGCACCACCAGAAATGATACCATGTGTCTGAATAAACAAATTTAGTCTCACCAAAAAATGTCAGCTCTGCAGAGCTTGTTGAGAAGCTTGGCACATCTTTCCCTGAGTACATCTTGTCTGGGACTTCATTTGCCATTATGGATATGCAGGGCAAAAAATTGTCACTGTGATTTTCTCAGCTACCTGAGCACAGTGCCATGATCTGTGGACCACTCTCCCTCGGTGCATCTAGGAGTAAATCATTATATCTTTTTCATGGAGTGATCCATGAGAAAGCTGAAACTTTTATTTGCTTCATGTCTGCATGCATGCCTCACTCACTGATGGCTCTGTAACTCTTTGTATATGGCTGTACTGTACCATGAATACCACAGAACATTCCTTCCAAAACCCAACTAACCCCTTCATTTCTTAATTTTGCCTTCACTTAAAAGTCAAGGCAAAATGCGGGAACATGTTTGCAGGCCTTTTTCATATAGAAATGAAACACCTTTCATCTCCTCCTATACATGCACCTACAGTTTAATACACCACTCTAAACCACCTCTGATCTTATTTCTAAAGAGATTGTTCCACGTCTACTCTCATTACAGCACTGTCTGTGCCACACCTGCAAATCACTAGTGATGGCAAAGGCGAATCTGAAATGAGTATTTTGCTTCCTCAGTGATTTCTACGTTATATACTTATCATATCACTCCTGGGAGAGAAAGGATGCTAAAAATACCTAGAGTTAAAAAATAATTATTTTAGAGGCTACAGGAAGAAAGCAAGAAGTCACTAACTGTTACGTAGCGTTCTAGATATTTATCTGATTCACTGAGTCACAGAGTTAATGGACTTACAAGATAGCTCATCACTTCACTGCTAGTGTGAAACTATTTTTGTACTACTTTCTCCAGTGCTTAAATCCACTCCTATGTTAGTATTTTCTATTTATACTTACTTTACTTAAGTACATTGATTTTTGCATTTCAGCACACCACAAAGATCTCTATCATCATTATGGTACAAAATAAGCATGCAAAAAGATTCTCAGAGTCCCAGGTTTAGAGGTTACAAAGTAAAGCCTCAAAATGCTATGTAGAATTGTAGATAATTATCTGAGAGATTCAGAGTCACAGATTTATTAATGCATTAAGTCCCCTGAGTACAATGAGAATGCTCATCCTGGTTCTAGAAGGTGCTGGTGTTTAAAATACTGCTTTATTTTCTTTGATTCTGAAATCACACAAAACATCCTCCTTGTGGCAATCAGTACCTGCACTCCCCTGTGAAATTATCTGCATTTTCATATTATGAAACTGCTGCCATGAATTTTCTAGTAAGTTCTAACTCTAACAACTGAATTTCTCTTATCAGTAGTCTTCTTCCACGATGTTTCCAGTTTAGTGACCAAGAATATGGTCACTAGGATATGCAGGGATATGCAGTCTGTGTGTTTTTTCTAATGTTTGCATTGGATGATTCCTAAAACAGTTTACAAATGACTTAGCACCAACTGGAATGTTAGGCCCTAAAGATGACTCAGTTTGCAATCACAACTCATTAGTAAGATTCCAGGGAGACAAACTATCATAGGAAAATACATGTGCTTCCATATGAAGTTTTCCACTCGGAAAATCTTGAATTTTAACAGTGTTTTGCAGAATAGCTCCTAAAGGTTTCTGTTGACAGCTCCAGCCCTCACCAAGGTGTGTTATGCACTCATTGTGCTATTCTAATTAGAAGCCATCATAGTTTGCAAAGAATAAATTTTTCATTTTCATTCACGTTAAGTCTGTGTTTTTTTCTTTTTTCATAAAAATATTAGGTTCATAACTTCGTAGTGACTAGCTAAACATCTGAGCTGATTTTCTGCAACATTTAACTTAGTATAATTATACAACCTATTTGAAGCTGATGTACAGTACACCACATTTAGTCAGTGAAAAATAGGATTGGCACTTGCTGGAGTTTCATTTGTCTACAATTTCCACTGGTGTTTTCCTCAACAATAAAATTAGATTATCCTTAATTCTTCCATATCTGTGCAAAGAATTAAACCCCACAGAAATCACTGAAGCAATTAATTTCGTCCTGTAATGGTCAAGAGGTCCAGTCTATCAGAAAGGTGACTTTCACTTCATCATTCGTTTTGTAACCACCCAGAGAAGAGGCACGAGGCTGGAGGACAAACACGCGGTGTGCTTATCTGGGGAATAACTGCACCCTTGAATGACCTCCTCGCCAGCTAAACCTTGTGCTTGGAAGCATTCTGCCATCTTCTTAGGATGTGCAAGTGTCCCTGGCATGTGCATCTGTTGTACAAGCTGGCAGTGAACTCTTGCAGGTGTGCCTGTCTGCTGAAAAGCTCTAAGTTTGGAATGCTGCGGAGGAACACCAGTCAGGAGGTAAACTCGAGGTTACTTTTCTTAACTTATTGCCCCTTCCTGCAGTCCAAGCCCTGTGAACAATGAAAGGGATCTCTCCTCTTCCTGGAAGGACTTCCCATCTCCTGTTGCTTGTCTTCCTGGAGAAATCTCTAGTGTTTGGCAAAGGTATGTATCCTCACATCATGCATACTCACTCATCCTTGCACCTAGGATATATTTACACATTGATGCCTTTCCTTGGGAGCTGGAATATGAAAAAGGTGTCCCTGGAATAATGCATATTATTTTCTCCCTTTTCTACATGTTCCTAAACCCAGAAATATAAATTACTGTGTCATGATTTGCAAACAGGTTGGTATATTCATTCTCATATTTTACTCTGTTTTTAAAACCCAGATTAAAAAAAAAGGCTAAATAAAAAAGAAAAAAAAAATCAAAAGAATACAGAATAAGTAGCATTTACAAGACAACTGGGAAAATCAGATAAATACTAATAATTTGGTGGATGCATTGTCAGAAACATGCAGACTACCATTTGACCAATAACTACTGCTATTTAGTTTTAGCAATAACACATTTAAATCAATAGCTCCTTTTTAATATTTGATGTCCTCCTACCATTAGCCTGTTCTTGCGTCCCTTTTTCATTGCTAATCAAAGCTATTGGCAATGACCTTGACATTTTTCTAGGTTTTTAGTGGCTCAGGTTTCACTTAAATTAGCAATTATGGGAACAGTTTTTTGTTGATTTACAACCCACCTACATTTAAAAAATTTTGGTTGCATTTTGTCATTCCACTTGCAAGCAATTCTACGATTTTTATTAGAGAGAAGGCTTAAATTAAAATGCTTTTGACTTTTCTGTTTTCATTGTGTATAGTATCCAGAATGTATCAAACTGACTTCTTACATATATCTGATTATGTGTTATGATGGCAGAATGCCACAAAACAATTTCAATCTTCCATTGTAGTAACCCAGAGAATCCAATGTCACTTTGGGTCCCCAGTTTGGGTGTGCAGGGTTTTTTTGAAAGGATATTTGGAACATTTTCTTATTTCACAATTATTCTGTAGCTGTGGTAGAAGGTATAGAAATTCAAGGATGAATTTTTCTATGTTTCATTAAAAGTGGAACATATTTTAGCTCAAAAATTCTCATTTTTAGGAGCATAGTTACTGCACAGTTAACTACATCTCAAGAACTTCCTTCTATATTGAGACCAGCACATGGTAATGTTCTCTGTGACACAGAAAAGCACACAGCATCTCATTATTTAAATTAGGCAGGTAAGGTTAATAAACAAGGGTCCAGAACTGAAGTCACACAGCAATTAAATAAGCATCAATCCAACACTGCTTTTTCACACAGACTACTTTCCTGTAAAAGGTGTTTTAGCAATTATCTTATCAGTTGCTACTAGCTCAGCAGTGATTTATATAATTCTGCCTGTGTAGTTAAGCTGGTGTTAGATTATACCATTGAAATGAATGTAGCAGTTGCATTAAATAGCTCATTTACTTTTCAATGAGTCACAGGAAACACTTAAACCAGTTTACCTTGTACTAGCAAAAGCTTTGTACCCAAAGTTTAAAAAAAAAAGTATGATCTGATCCAGAGCTTGCTGAAGTCCTTTAAATCTTTCCACTAACAGCAATCAGTCTCTTACCTACACGTATAGTATATATATATAATATGGACATGTGCTCTCCTTCTGTAATTTCTCGTGTCTGCAATGACTCCTGCAGTTTTTAGCGTGCCTCTCTCACTGGAGTTCATCAGATCCCCACATGGAGCTCGGCTGAGAGCTCAAGGTACACACGCTGTTAATCTTCCTCTGTGCTCAGGGCTGCACCTGTGCAAATGAAGTCCAGAGGGGTCTTTCAGAGCAGGCTTGGCTGGAGGCAGACTTGGCAATCTTCCTAGTGTTACGCAGTGCTTTAGCAGGGCACTGAACAAAGCACAGGGAAATGGAGGTGCTGTTTGCTTAGAGCAGAATTGCACACATCCTGTGGGAAGGCATCAGAGAAGCATGGAGGCACTGAATGCCAAGGTCATGATTTTGTCTTGGCAGCCACTGTTTCCATCAGCCACCCTTATATACGTCACTCCACCGAGAGCGGTGTATTCGCTGCCCACAGACACACAGGGGCATTGTCAGCAACACTTCTTACAGACCAGAGCCAAAGAAAAAGCTGCCCACAAAACTTACTGAAATTTTTGACAAGGAAGTAATTCTGGAACAAATGCCATCATACATACTGGAAGAAAAAATATTATATACATCTGAACAATCCCTTTCACGCAGAGATCTCAAGATGTCTTCCCACACATGGATAAATATTTTCTTTATCTGTGGGCAGATGTGAAAAATAATTGCAAAATAGTGGCTTCCCACAAGTGACAGTGAGGGTGCGTGGTAGACCTAAACAAAATTGTGTTGAACTACCTTTAAAGCAGTCCTTACTGCAAACTGGATGCCATTTATTTCTGTGCTATCTTCTGCTTTTGCTTCTTTTTTCAGAAATATGCATACCCACTTTTCACACTGATCAATGCTAACAAGCAAAGCTTCACCGAATTTCCTTAGGCAAGAAAATACCAGCAAGAAACCTGTATAAAACTGCCTTTTAACAAGAAGATTATTTCTGTCCACCAAGAGCCTACATTTTTATCTCCTCCTGCAAAGGGAAACTTCTTTTGTTGTGAAGCTTATGCTATAAATGAATTTCTGGAAAACTTTCCCGTTTTAGAGGTACATTCTCAAATCCGTGACGCATACGAGTGCTGTCTAATGAGTCCTGTGAGTTAACTTTAAACAGGTAAAGTAATCAATATTTTTGGAGCATGGATCATGCTCTGCACCATCACAGTCTGGCAGGCAACATCACTATCCTGACATTAAAAGTGCTAAGAAATTTCAGCGGGTTATTGTATGACTCAAATACCCAATACAGGAAAAGGAAGGGTCTGATTACTGTGTGCTCAGCATTTCTTGGACATCGGACTTTGTTCAGGTGTCTCGCTGCCAAAATAAAATCTCAACAATTATAACTCAGCCTTGAAAATATTGGCTGAATTTTGTAGATGCCACAACCAATGGCCCAATCAATGACTCAGTTAAATTCAAAGAGTTTTAAGGTTAAGTTTATTAACTGCTGAAATGTGCAAAATGTATGCTCAAGACTCAATTTCTGCAGGCTATTGGCACACTAATGACGTGTAAAGAAGCATATTATTTGTAAGGTTTATTTCTGGTTGTGTAACAGCTTAGGAATTTTCAAAAAAGCAGTATATAGAGACAATGGTGACATTGGGCTAGGTCTGAAAAATTGGAGCTGTTCTTAGATATGTAAATTCATCTGTATACTTAAAATAATATACATTATTCTCTTCTGGGATGAGGTATTCATCTTTAAAGTATGATTTAAATCTAGGACTTCCATGTTTAGATAATGAGACATTTTGGGTATATTTTATATTAAAGAAAGACATAATATATAATAGATTTAAAAGTCATGCTCTAAATTGTTACAAGCACCATACTAGAGTATGGGCCAGTCCTAAGGGAGAGGCCAAGGACAGAAACGTTAACATTCTTAATTAAAAGAGAGCAATGAAATTGATTCTATAACTTTAGCTCTTCTATTTAATTTCAACACTAGCACACACCCCTATAGTGTGTGATGGTGCCAGTGGAGTTCTATTTTCACTCTTGAAGCTCCACATATGTCTTTCACTCCATATTTGCTGGGAGAGAGCAGCACAGTATTTCTGACGATTCTTATTTAGATACCATGCACCTGAGCTGCCCCAGATTTCAGCTACATTTGGCTCTAGATACGAATCATGTAACTTGAGTTAATCTCTGTTATCAATAAAGTCCTCAGAAAAATACTGAAAAAGCAAATATTAAGGTTGCACTGAGTACAACAGGTTACGGTAGTCTATACAGCCTTTGTCTTGTATTTCACTACATGCTCTCAGCTTTCTAAAAATAGGTCTCCCACATGAAATTCTATAGGGTTTATAAATGCAGGAGTTCTTCACAAATACTAATTTGTTTTTGAAGTGCCCCTTTGTGGTAAACAGGTACTACTGTAGTCACTTTGGGTTTATATAGATGAACACCCAAATCAGTCCATCTACACATTCAAGGATAGGTGAAGTTAAGCTGCCCTGGTAGTTCATAGCACAGCAGGTTTTCATTGCTGCTGCTTCCTGGTATAATAACTGACAAGTTTTGGTATGCCATATCTTCATCTTGCATATCAGAAGGCATCTCAGAAAAGGGATCAGTATCAGAATGACATCGTGGGCCAACTGCTACTTGCAGTCATGTAACATCCTCATGTACATTCTGCCCATTGTAGAATTGGAAGGGCTGGAGCCACTGTCTCTTTCAGTACCACACAGGAACTCCATGTAATTGCTTGAAATTTATGTAGGTTGAGGAGGGACAGACCAAGTACCTGGAAGGGAGGTCCTGGGAGTTACTAAATAAGCCACAAAGAGAATCACTTGATTTCGAGTGATTTCAAAGCTCAAGAAATCAGTTGAGGTGCAAATGATGGCTAAGAGAGCACTGCTGCAGGAGAGAAAAGGGAGTTTGCTTTGACTCATTTTCCAAAAGGACCTACTTCTAGTTTTGAGAGAGAGAGAAAAATCTGAGCCACATGGCCCATGGGCTGAATCAATATTTCCTCTCTTATGGAAGCTGCCACATAGCAATACATTAAAGGCATTTTCTCCTGCAACTCCCTGCTTCAAAGCAGAGTCTTCCTCATGTCAGAGTTCATCTCTTTCACTTCTGTTGGGAAATGGGTGGAAGGCTCTAGGTAGGGCCTGACCTCCTACAGCTATTGCAACCCAAGAGATAAAGGGGTTACAGAGCAAGAGAAGTGCCTGGACACTAATTGGGAGACCCAGTTAGTGAGTCTCCCAGGACTCCCGACTCCCAGGCCCAGGGAGTTGTCTACGGTCTGCTGCGTGTCAGACTGAGGAGATCCTACAGAAAAAGACAACACAGAAGCCTTCTGGATCTTCATCAGCTAGAATATAGATGAGCAATACCTGGTCTGTACTTTAGAAATGAGCCTGGTGGCAGGCCAGGAATGTTCCCACCAAGCGTGGTCACACTGCCTACGCAATGCTCTCCCTCAGCTGTCCCTGATTTCAAACAGTTTAAGTGCTCTCTTCCTCTCTTTTCTTCACCCTTGTCTTTTGTAAGCCTTTCAGGCTACATGGTTTGCTTGGTTTCGATGAATGAATGCTTTTATTTGCATCTTTGGTTAACTGGATGTGCATTAAGAGTGATTTCAAGATGACTGAATAACAACAAAGCATTCTCCACCCAAATACTCAGTGAAAATATAAACCGCAGCACCTTAACAGGGCTGTAATATGCACCTCCTGTGCATCCCAGAATAACAGCGTGTTCTTCACAGGGGCCAGGGCATGAAGAAATGCCTAGTGACTATTGAGTAACAGGGAAGGCTCTCTGCCAGGCCCTAGACACGGGGAGCCATGGCTGATTCCAGAGAGCAATCAAGCCATGTCTTTCAGAGGCACTTCTGAGACAGGATTCATAACAGCTTCTAATTAGCAGAAACCTGTGTTTGTCCTTGGCATCAGCAATGAAAGTTTCAGTGGTTTTGTTTTCAGTCCTTTGTTTCATGGAGGGCAGGGGGTGAGGAGTGGTTTTTATTTTGCTGGTTGTTTTTTATAATTTGAGTATCATAAATTGTGGAATGAGGGACAGGACATTTCAAGCAAGAGTATTTTTGGAGGCTGGACTGTAATTTCATACTGATTCAGAAAAAGATTGGTTTGGGAACCACCGATTATAGGGAAACAAAAAAAAAAGCCTTTCTCTGGTGAGGGGCTTTTTACCTGTTTTTTTTTTTTTGTGTATTTGAAGTTCACTGTATGCATGGGTGTTTAGATTTTCCAGGGAGAGCCTCAAAAAATACAAAACGATGTCCATTCAGCACTCTGAGGATCACACAGGTAGAGTTAGATTGTTCCCAGAAGATCAGCTCTGTTCTGGGAAAATCAGGGGTACTCTTGAAGCATAAGTACAACTACTTGCTTAGACAGCTGGGAAAGATACAGAAGAAGAAGGGAGCTAGAAGAAAGGAAAAAGCAGCCAGAAGAGGGACTTCATGGCCGTGATATGAGAATTAAGTGACTCAGGGACCCAGGGGGTCATTTGATTTCAAAAGATTCTGCCTCTAGACTTTCCATAAGGACAGTTTGTGTTAAGGCATATCTTGCAGTCTTTGAAAGTTTATTGAAAAGCATAAAGTAGCAAAAGAGCACCAGATGTCTGCTTCACTATCAAGCTGCTGGAGAGTGACGTTCTATTTTCAACACGCTCATTAAGAATGAGATTCAGATTACAGCCAGCCTAAAAAAGCTTTATTAAAAAAAAATAAAATAAAAAAAAAAGAAAGGACTTGCAAGGAAAGGAAAACTGATTTATTCATGGATGTGGTTGAACTGCTGGAAAACCTGCATTAGATTAACCACAGACGTTAAGAAATTTAACCCAACTGGTTCACTTTTGTTAGCATCAAATATTTGACTATAAATAAGTGAAGCTGTCTCCGTAAGGATTGCAGACCTCAGCTCTGCCTTTGGTATACCTGGAGGTTTTACATCACTTCTGATTTACTCTGCAGCCACAGACCTGAACTAAGAGATTCCTCAGTGCTACATGCCACTGTTCTCTTTTCTGTGAAAAACAACAGAATAGCACTTAGCTGTTTAGTGGGAATGCTGAGATGGTTGGGTTGAGCAGTGTCAGACCCTTAAAAGAAGGATGTCACAAAAGTCCTACTGTATTGGTAATATTTTTGTTGATGTTGAAAATTTGCTTGGATACTACAGCAGTGGGCTCTACAGAACATGCTCCAGAAAAAGAAAGAAACCAAATATTTGCACATGCTGGAAAGAGAGTGAGTCAGCAATTGAGTGGGAACATTAATCAAAACTCAACAATGAGCAACATTGTGATGAGTCTTGCTTCAAGCACAGCATTCACCAGAAATTTCTCCTAAAATTAAGTTTTAAGAAGTGGATTTGTCTGGAAATGCTTTTGCTCAAAAGAAGTGCGAAAAATAGGTGGTCTAAAATTGTTATTGTTTTAAACTGCAGTTCAAAATGATATTCAAAGGACTAGAAGGAAAACTCCCCATTCACTCCTGAGACCTCATTTGGCTGCATGTATGCTATGGAGAGAGGTTAAGTAGCTTAAAAGACTCTTGGGCCGTGTTATAACTCCTGCCTGGAAAACCATTGCTGTCCATACAAAAAGAAAGAAGGCAGTGAATGGAATCAGAGAGGGACAAGCCAGGAGAAATAATTTTTAAAGAATTCCAAGAGTTTAGACTAATCAAACAACTCAGTTTTCATGGTTATCTGGGTAGTCATTTTGATACTCTGCCACGCTGCACACGCAGCCTAGTGAAATCAATATATCCTGTTGATAAAACAAAGCCATCGGTCACACAGTTGTGTCTCCAAAAAACAGATAAACAACATTGTTCAAAAATTAGCCAGTGTCAGAAATTACGCAGCCTTCTGTATCAATAGCATTCTGGAAGAAGTCCAGACCTGTCAACACGGAAACATGCAATATGATTTAATAAGTACAGCAAAAAAAGTTTGTGTCCAACCCATCCTTAGTGAAGATGGAAAACTGTTCGTGTTCCCACACAGAATATAACATGTTTAGTTTGCGTGTGATTTTATCCTGAAAACACGTATTGTTATTGTGAAATCCATTAGCAAATGTTTGCTAAAGAGGGAGAACACTGTTAAAATTTTTACTGTTTATTCACTGAAAATTTCTGGATAATGGTCCTGCTTGACTGACCCGATCTCCTCCTACGACAAGGTGACCCGCTTTGCAGAGAGGGGAGAGGCTTAGGACGCCGTCTACCTGGACTTTAGTAAAGCCTTTGACACTATTTCCCACAGCACTCTCCTGAAGAAACTGACTGCTTGTGGCCTGGATGGGTGTGCTCTTGGCTGGGTGAAAAACTGGCTGGATAGCGCGGCCCAGATTGGTGGTGAATGGAACAAAAGGCTGGATAGCACCAGGCACAAGTGGTGCTCCCCAGGGCTCAGTACTGGGGCCAGTCCTGTTTAATATCTTTATTGATGATCTGGATTAGGGGATCGAAGGCACCCCCAGTCTGTTTGTAGATGACACCAAGTTGGTCATGAGTGTTGATCTGCTGGAGGGTGGAAAGGCTCTGCAGAGGGATCTGGATAGCGTGGGTTGATGGGATAAGGCAAATTGTGTGAGGTGCAACAAGGAAAAGTGCTGAGTCCTGCACTTGGGTCACAACAACCCCAGGCAGTGCTACAGGTTGGGAAAAGAGTATCTGGAGATCTGCCCTGGGAAAAAGGGCCTGGGGGTGCTGAACATGAGCCAGTGTGTGCCCAGGTGGCCAAGGAGGCCAATGGCATCCTGGTCTGTGTCAGCAATAGTGTGGCCAGCAGGACCAGGGCAGTGATTGTCCCCCTGTACTCGGCACTGGTGAGGCCACATCTCAAATCCTGTGTCCTGTTTCANAAATCCAGTGTTCAGTTATGGGCCTCTCATTTCAAGAAAGACACTGAGATGCTGGAGCGAGTCCAGAGAAGGGCAACAGAGCTGGTGAAGAGTCTGGAGTACAAGTCCTGTGAGGAATAGCTGATGGAGCTGGGGTTGTTAGCCTGGAGAAGAGGGCTGGGACAAGACCTTATCTCTCTCTACAATTGCCTGAAAGGAGGTTGTAGTAAAGTGGAGGTTGGCCTCTTCTCCCAGGTAACATGCCATAGAGCAAGAAGAAATGGCCTCAAGTTGTGCCATGGGAGTTTTAGTTTGGATATTAGGAAAAATTTCTTCATGGAAGGGGTTGTCAAACATTGGAGCAGGTTGTACAGGGTAGTGGTTGAGTCACCATCCCTGGAGGTATTTGAAGGATGTACAGATATGGCACCTGGGGACATGGTTTAGTGGTGGACTTGGCAGTGCTGAGTGCCTGATAGTCACGTTTTCTTTCAGCAACTTAAAAGTTCATGTTTTATATTTGAGAAAAATAAGTTTCCTCCTGTGGGCAATTGTTTTTGCAGCTTATGGACGAGCATTGCACAAAATCAAGTTTGGAATGGCCCCACAGACATCAGAGTAAGCTACCACAGCACTCGGTACTTACAGCTGTTGGACCTAGAAGTATTAGTATTAGTTTATCTGGAACAGTCTCAGTCTTTCTTGTACTTAATTAATTGACTTAAACCCAAGTAAAGTGTTTTATCTGAATTAGTATTTTGTATCTGAACAAATGTCACTACTGGTGCCTTCTAGTTAACAAGAAATAAATGGACTTACATTCCAAAATTAATTGTGATGAAATATTTCATATGCAGGAAATAAAAAGTTGGGAAAGAATTCCTATTTCCTATATTTATTTAGCATCTTTTGGAAGCTGCAGCTATGTGGTAATGATGTAAAGTGACAATTGATCTATCCTATGCTCCTGGCAAGCTTGATCATTATACAGTATTTGAAGAACTACTTCATTTGCCTCTCTTTCACACACATTTCCACACACAAGACAGACATTTAAAAAATTTTTTATTTTGCTTTGTTTTGTTTTGAAGCATGAATTGTTTTGTATTGTCGTGTTGTGTTTAGGTTTGGTTTTAAGAGGCTATGTTCGGCTGTTCCTCATTTTCACCAAAACCAGAGCAGCCAAAATGGCTTGTTCAAACTTGTAAATGGAAAAAGTACAGCACAGATAATTTTTGGTGTCCTGTTACTTTTAATCTAAAAAAGGAGATAAGAGGCTTTTTACGGTGTAAATCAGATGTCACCCACCTGTTGCAAACAGCTGAAATGCAGACCACTTAATTTTCTAAATCCCCATCTCCAGGAGAAACCATCAGAGGCTGTGGGGTGTTTTCCTGGGGCTTCCATCCGTGCTCCTGTGATGTGCTGCCCCCAGCACTCACCCACACTCACCCACACTGGGTCACTGTCATTCTCAGGAGCCACAGGCAACTTCTGCTCGTGATTCCTGAGCAAAGCCTCCTTTCCCTTCGAGTTTCTGTGGTACATGAAGTTCTTCTCATGGGAGGATTTCTGATGCACAGCTAAGAAGGGACAGCTGCTTGTGATGAATTTCACTTCCTCCAGTTCCTACTCTCCTCTGCAACATCAGAGGAGGACCCTGATGATCTCTGGAAGTCTGCTTTGCACATTTCCAGAAATTTGATACAATTAATTTTCTTACAGCAGAAGAAAGGGAAAGGAAAGGAAAGGAAAGGAAAGGAAAGGAAAGGAAAGGAAAGGAAAGGAAAGGAAAGGAAAGGAAAGGAAAGGAAAGGAAAAAGGAAAGGAAAGGAAAAAGGAAAGGAAAGGAAAAAGGAAAGGAAAGGAAAAAGGAAAGGAAAGGAAAAAGGAAAGGAAAAAGGAAAGGAAAAAGGAAAGGAAAAAGGAAAGGAAAGGAGAAAGGAAAAGGTGATAACACAGAAGGCTGGGTGTGAGCATGTGACTCCAGGAAAACTCCGTTAAATTTGCAGCTACTAATAGGCTTTGAACCCTATGGGACTGGAACATCAACAGCCAAATAATTTTGTGAAGTGCAGCTTTAATAAGAGGTTAGTATTGCAATGGCTTTAGTGGGTAAAGGGGAAAAATAAGAGATCTGGAAAATAAGAGTGACACTGTTCCAAGTTGTTTGTTCCACCAACTGTTTTATTTTGCCCAAGGAACTCTCCAAATATCTCAGCCTTGGCTAGTAAAAGTAGCTGTTGAAAAAATACCAGCAGAGCTGTGGGCAACAATGAACCAGAGCTTTTTGGCACAGCAGAGAATGGATAGCATTCTGGGAGGTGTTTTCTGCTGCACTTTATGGAGTTCATCACTATGGTAGTTATGTTTGTTGATATCAGTTAAGGGTGGCAGATCTGATGAGGGAATAGTTTGTATTTGGTTATTTGTGCTGTGCCTTCCAGCGAGAGAACACAGAGAACTAAAAGGAGAGCAATAAAGCAAGGGAAGGCATAAATCCCATGTAAGGAAAGAAAATCCACAAATTTTTCAGTGCATAAGGAAGGAGAAAAAAAAGCCCATATTCTCACCAGAACAGATAGCTCTTTATGTTGATTATTATCAAAATGGGATATAAACTTTAAAAAGAAACTGCAAACAGCTTTAGTAATGGCAAAATTAGATATGTTATCTTTAGATATAGCTAGTATTTTGCTTCTCCATCATAGGTGCTATTACATTTTCATTCTGATCTTCTGAAAATATGGATGAATGAAATGGAGATCCACAACATATCTGGTACTGATTGTTTCCAGCCTTTTTCAGGCATTTGTAGATGTGAAACTCTGATAGCCTAAAGCAATACTGAAGGTTTATGGAGCAGAAATAACCAAGAAGCTAAGAGGACTTTTCTCCGTGGTAACCCAGATATTAAAATGGAATGATTTAGACTATTTGTATGTGGAATGTGCCCTCTGCCACAAGCCAATATGCATTAACATGGTGAAAAAGCACTGACAAAACTTTTGCTGGTGTTGCAAAGAAAAGAGTTTGAGAAATATTGGGACAGTATTTTCAACAGGCACAGAACTGGCAAGGTAACAACACCTCTTCTTTGATGGCATCTTCCTACCTCTGACAAGCACAGCCCTGTCTGTAACCCCTTCATGGAAATCAAATTACACACTCCAGGAGCATTTGGATCCTCAGATGAGGACTACCACAGACTTCTCAATATCTCTGTAAATGCACCTTTCTGGCACTCATGTCCTGTCTGTGCTCTGGATTACAATGCCAAACATGACAACTGAAAAAATTCTGCAATGGTTCCAAAATGCCAATTTCTGTCTTTTTTTAGTAGCATGACAAATGTAAAAATTAGGCAATACTATAAATAATTGCATGCAAGTCTTTTCCACGCCAATCTCATAAGCCTTGTAAGTATTCTCCCAGGACTTTTCTTTCCACACTTGCCTTCTCCATTAATTCACAAATTCATAAACAGCAGGGATGAAAGGATTATGAAGAAATCATCTGGTGTACTTCGGCCCAAAGTAATATCAAATACACCTAAATCATTCTAAATGGATGTCTGTCTGACATCTGTTGTAGATTTTTATACTATCCAAGCAAAATATTCCAGTTCTTCAGTGTTCTTTTAGAAAGATCCTCAATGTCTCTAACTTACGCTTCCCTCTCTGAAAGTCCATTGCTCTGACACAGAAAAATGTGTAGACTATGCTATAGATGCTGTAGAACTTTTCTTTTTTATATTTAGATGTTTTTATATTGTGTATCCCATCTCCCTCTCTCTAAGCTGAGTCTTTTTCTCTCCTGTAAGTCTCCTGGAGTTCATCTAGTCCAGCTGCCAAACCAAGGAAGGCTCTCCTATATTTGTCATTTGTGTTTATCTGATCAGTGTTTGTCTGTTTTCTTAATAGGACAGATTTCATGTCAAGTGAAGTAATAGTTGTGTAGCTTTTTGGCTTACCTCTGGTCTTTCTCTAGTAATGTACCTTCTGACTTGCCCAATGTCCAATAAACACTTCCTAAATCTGTAGTGGAATATCTCTGCCCACATGCTTCTCACTGTGTTTTATGTAAGGACATGTGAAGCTCCTTTATGGCTAAGTAAGATAGAACAACAGGTGCCAGTCAATTTTGATGTCATTCATAAACACTTCCAAAGTGAATATGGCATTTTATCTAGGGCCCACTTCAGAAGTAATTCAGACTGTGTACTTCCCTCTCTCACAGAGCTCTGTGACATTATACTGTGTTAGTTAAAGAAAAGTGAGTTTTACCTTTAGTGATACAAACTCAGTTTCAATTATTTCGAAAAGACTCCACAAAGAATTTTGCTGTAATTTGTGATGATGGAAAAAGCGTGATAGTGATATGTGACATATATGATGCCTTTTGTAGGATGGAGCTGACAGATGGCTTTGCCATTCTCCTTTTAGCTTCATTTAGCAGCCCTAAAACAGAGACACTCACAATATTCCTAAAAACTGCTTAGCACCTCCAGTGCCCTTCTGGTAAGTGGGGATAATTAATAAAGTATAATGACATGGACATACACTGTCTTCTGGCAAGCAGTTGTAAGAAAATAAGCATTGTTGACATTAAGTAATCTACAGTAACAAACCATAAAATAATAAAGGCTAGAGAGGGAAAAGACCGATTAAGTCATCCACTCCATCTCCTGCCAAGGCAGGCTTCTTTTCTGCCATATATTATTAAGTGCCTTGTCCAGCCTAGTTTTAAATTATTCAAGCAATTTGATATCCACTATTTCCTTTGGGAGACTACTCTCCAATTCAATACAGAGGTATGTTGATTTATTCCTTGCTCCATAAATAAAATGGTTTTTGCCTATCTGCACTACTTCAAAAATTTCTTTTCAAATTCTTTTCTTTTTTTTTTTTTAACTTTATTTTATTGCTATTGGAGCTGAGACATAAAATGGGGGATGTAGAGGAGTTTGGATGAAACAAAGACATGAAGTTCTCCTGAAAAACTAAATAAAGGGAAGGTGTTTTCTCTGGGTTTGTTTGTTTATTTGTTTAATCTTGCATCATATCTTTATACACCTCATAAACCAGAGCCAAATAAAATAGCAGCCTTTGTACACTGTTGAATAACTTCTCGTCCTGCCAGTAACCATCCTGTGACAGTAAGCATCCCGAGCAGCAGTGGGGAAGATATTTTGGGGGCCCTGCAAGAGACAAGGAGGCAGGAAGGCAGAGAGGGATGGCTGCCCAGCACCCTGACAAGCGAGCTCACTGCCCATGGACTGTGCTCGGCAGCAGCAGCTTCCTGCAGAGCTGCCCATGTGGTGGTGTACTTCTGACTCAAGTATGCCAAGGGTTTCTAAACTTTTGGGCTGCTCAGAAATGTAAGATCAGCCCAGGGAAGCCCTGCAGACCTCGTTGGGTCCTGTGGATTGCTGAGCGAGGTGTCGCAAGGAGAACGACCAAGCACTAAATGTGCAGGACAGCAGAAAACACAGGTAAATGATTACAAGGAACGATTAAAAGGCATGTGCATGGCGTAAAAAGATAAATAGCAAAGAAAGAAATTCTTAATCCCAGGTGTTCATCTGTGCCTTGTCAAGTGTTCCAGCAAGCTCGTCCCCGGCCTTATGCTCTGGTACACTTTACAAGAAGTTTTCAGGTAATGGGAGTTTAAAAATTAACTGCTGCACCCTGTGCTGCACGCTCATGAGCCAGGGCCCTTTGAAGTGGGCAGAAAAATCCCCACAATTTCAAAGGGCTTTGAAGCTGGCCCTGGGCACACGGAGACGGTGGTTAATTTTACACTGGGATGCAGAGGCGCCCTGCAAGAGAGCGGTGAGGTGGCTGGGACAGCGACGGGCGTCACCCCTGCCACCCCAGCGGGGAACGGCTGCCGGGGACACGGCAGGGGCAGAGCCCAGGCAGGGATGTCGGGCAGCCAGCCAGCACAGCATCCATCCTGCAGCCATACCTCTGGCAGGCACCTACCTCCTGCTAGACAGTTTAAGGCAACGCAGAAGGACACGGAAAAAATAATCTGCCCTTCCTCTAAGCTGGTACAAATGTTGGGTCTTGGGATAAACAGCAACTGCAAAGCACTCCCCTGGGAAGCCACCTTCAGTTGGCAGTGGGAGTGGAGAGCAAGTTTGGCATGGAATAGCTGAAAACACTGTGAATGCTCAGAAAAACACTAAAGGGTAAACCAGAACCGGAGCAAAGAGGACACAATGTGGCATCGAGCTGCTGCTCTCCCTGCAACCGCAAAAGAAAATGAAGGTTTCCTTTGAGCAATCATACAGAAAACCCCGAGGTCTGGCAGAGGCCAACAGCAGCAGCTCCTTTATCCAGATCTCCTTTCCCAATCTTCTGACAAAAGAAGAAGGAATCGACCCATGTCTGGTGGCACAAAAGTACAAAGTCTTGCTCCTGAGCACGCAGAGGGCACTGCAGGGGGAGAAGGCAGTTTCCCAGCCAGCACTGAGGCGCAGACCCAGCGAGGCATCACCCAGCGTGGCTGTCAGCCTGACACATCCTCCTGCCACACCAGGTCCTGCCTCGCTCAGCAGCCCCTGCTGGGGACAAGTCAGGGAGCTTCCCAATTGCTGAGACACCCCAACTTCCCCCTGTGGCTCTTGGGGAGCAGGACAAAAAGGGCTCCTTCCACCACGGCCCACCTGGGCCTCCCTCCCCATGTTGCTGTATCTCAGCCCCAGCCCCGTGTCCCTGGGGTGGCCTCGCTCCAATGTGGTGGCACTGCTGAGATGCACAATCCCAGCTCCAAGGCACTGGTGATGGACTCACCAAGGCCAGGGAGTAAAACCCCAGCATCACCCTATGGATATTGTATTCAGACTCCATTGTCAGAAAGGATTCCTTATGGACCCTTCCTGGTCCCCTCGCACAACAACAAGGCTGCCCTGGAGTCTGAGCACACCTACCTTGAGACTCAAGGCTTTTTGTAAGCTGTTCTTCTTCATTTTGAATAATTTACAGCATTATAAGAAGGTCATTTGAATTGTGTTGTGCTTTTGCTGATGTCTGATTGTACTCCTTAGAACAGTTTTAGAAGAAAAAAATGTAAGAAATAACAGTATATTAAAAAAAAATTAATTCATAGCATAAAATTCAAAGACACGTGAAGTATTATTCCATATATCTTCAAAATATTGGTATGTGTTACAAGCTTGCAGTTGGTAAGAAACCACAGATACTTCTAAGGAACTCAGTAATTTTTCCAATTTTGTGCCTGAGCACATTAATCACAATGGCGGATTTTATTCAAATAATATCTTCTTCTAACCCTCTGAGCTCTATTTAGCATTACCCATCTGGATCAATCAATCACCACAATTTGGTGTGTGATTCTACAAGGACAGTCACCACTTCTGGCACACCACAGGAACAGCTGTATTTAAACAATCCAGTTTGGGATTTAGGCAAGTAAAATTCCCTGAACAAGGTGTTGCCCATTCCAGCACCTGAGCTGAAGATTAATAAGCACTTCAGGCTGTTTTAACTATAGTCAATTCTTGCTTCCTCTGCAACTATTTTAACCCTATTTATGTGAAAAACACACAGCATAGTATAAAGTGGTGGAAAAAATTATTTGGTAAACTAAGAATGGGACTGGAAACAAGAACTCCATAGGAAGCTCACATATGACATGTAAACATTTCCATTATTAACGAGTATATTCAAAGTAGTCCCTCAGAAATAGTTTGAGAATATCTCATCTTGTCCTGGGAGAGAAGGATGGACAACAGTGGTGCCTTCTTGGCACCTTGGGCTCTCTATGGGGCACACAACCTGACACCAGAACAGTGTTCAATCGAGGGAGAGTTCAGTGGTTGATGTGCCTTAGCAGAAGGAGTAGAATACTTTGCAAAGGATGTTTATTTCTACTTGATCATTAAACTTCTCTACTCACACGTGTTTTGCTCGATTCAAATATGTTTAACCATTTCATTAAAAGAATTACATGAAATGTATTCCCAGATTGGCTAGTGATTTTATATTACTGACAGGCTATCCATAACTTGCTTTGCATTTTAAATTTGTAAAGTAGGCACCCCTTAGATGATATAAAAGCCGTTTTCAGCTACCAGTTGAAAAAGAGGTCATATTTGCGGTACTGTGTTATAAAAGAAAAAATCATTTAGTTCCCAAATAGTCAAGATGCTCATTACTTTGTCTTTTACAGTTGGATAAATATTTGGAGTTGTTGTAATTAAAGATTTACCTCACAGTGTCATCCTTATGACTCTGTGTGGCACCTTTATATCAGCTTCAATGATTTTCTGTGCTATACAAAAGTGGAAAGTAGTCACTTTTTTTTTTTTATGGTGTCTACTTAAATTAGGCTACCAGTTGAAGAAAAATGTTTTAATTATTGTCATTCATTCCATGAATATTAGGACTATGAAAACCGGAAAATACTGTTTGGGAAGCCACTTGCACTTTCCTTGAAATCTTTGATGGCAACAAAAAGAGAAGAAAACAACATTTTACTCTTGACTGGAATCTGCCACAATGCCAAGTAACACCTTGTCCCTGGCACAGGAAGTGCTTTTATGTGGAGTAATATTTAATATAATCATTACGAAATCCAGCTCTGAGACTGAGGGAGGTGAAGGTGTACAAATGACTTGGCCATTTGAGTACTTCAAGGTATCACTGCACTCTCTACACTCTCTTTGGGACTGAAGGGCAATGTGTGTGCTGTGCCATACAGTATGGAGCAAAAGCCTCTAAACAAGCTCCCAGCATTTCTAATGCAAGGGTGTGCCATCACAGGCTCCATAAAGCTCTGTAGCTTGCAACACTGCCCCTGAGCTAAATCAGCCCGACTTCTTAGCACAGCTACTTGACCTGAGTCCACATTGACACAATACTACCTTTGGTCCCAAAGCTGGCTGTGTTGCTGCTGGCCTGAGGATGTCCAACAGCCATGCTCCATCACGTAGTTATATGGACCTGGATGTGGATGTTTTCAAATGTGAATATCTAAATCCCGTGCCAGGATTTAGCAGGTGGCTTGGGAGATGCAGCTGAGAGGCTCCCATCAGGCCAGGGGCAGCTGTAGGCTGGGATACCAGATGAAGGCAAGTATTTGCAATTCTATATCCAGTCACAATAGAAATCATTACTTTTTTCCTGCAAATCAATTTACTTTCACCTGGTCAAATGCCTTTGTGGAGAGTGAAACAACTCAAGTGTCCTGGCCAATGGCTCTGTCTAACCCAGCACTGCACTGGCACCAGGGGACTCTCTATCAGGGTTAAGGGTCAATGGTGGTCTGAGCAGGAGGGCCCAGCCACGAGGTGGGAAGTGAGTATCACCTACAGACTGACACATTTCTTTTCCTTCCATTATTCCTCCTGAGTGGGGCAGCCATCCCAGAGTATCCAGAAGAAGACAAACCCAGGCCAGTGGCTCACTTGTATACTCCAAGGCCAACCTCATCTGCTAAGTTACACGTGTGTAAGAATGCAGTTAAAGAAAATATACATACTTTGTACCTGGAAGAGAGATGCAAATAATTTTAAATTGAAATCATGAGCTGGTAGATTCCACTAAAGAAAGAGGCTTCTCATTAACAAGAAAGTTTCCAGTTAAATATAATTCCACCCTCTTTTGTTTATTAAACAGCATTTTCAGTGATTTTGCAGGGATGATTTATGTTCTAAAGTATCTTCCTCTCCTTTAACCTCCATTGTAGTCAAATTTGAGACATCATATTTTGCTATAGCAACAGTCTGCTTTCAGAAAAACAAAATTTGTCAGGGATGTTTCACTTCCCTACAGAATTAAAGACTTGGTAAAGACTGAAACAGGAACATCTGAAATCACAGGTTAGGGAATACAGAAGCATGATGTACTGCAAACTTCTTATTCCAGAGTATTGCCAACTGTCAAAATTATTTAATATCTGAAATCCCCAACACTTGGCATCCTTCTAGTTGAACTTTTCTTATTATTTTTTTTTAAATAAAAAAACAGTTTGAGGAGAAGAAAAATAGATGATCTTTTGTAATGGAATTTGCTGTTTATAGGGAAATATTTGCCTTGTTAAACTACCTGAACAAGCATCTTTGAAGTACTAGTATGCAATGATGACTACTAAATAAAGGAGAAAAATGGTATAAATGTGTTTAAAAAACTGAGAGCTTCACTGAGAATTTCATAGATGATATGAGAGAAACGATTATAATGAATTCCAGTGGTTTATACAAAAACACACAACTGGAAACATGATTCAGGCATATAAAATACTTGACGTATTACTTATGGAGAGTTAGTGGGTGTCATGCACATAAAATGCATGCCACAGAGTTGAATACCTCAACCTTACACACCTTTCTCACCCAAAAAATAAACACTATATCACCTAGTGACAGATTTATTTTTCTTTTCAATTACAAATGTCTGTAAACTGAGCACAGTATTGGCGTTAGAAAGCTGGAGTTTATAGAGACAACTTTCAGGCACTGATACACAGAAGAAAGCACATTTTGACTACAATATGCTACCTGGTAATCAGTTCTAAAAAGCCAGCAGTGGAAAAAAACCTTGCCTGAGAAAATGTAGACTGAGTGCCAGAGCTACTGCTGAGGATGAGACACAGTAGCAAGGGATGGAGCAAACATTGGCAGAACAAGGAGCTCGCACAGTGTCTTCACAGACCCCTGTCAGACAGAGGAGGAACAGTCAGTCCTAGCTGGAATCCCAGTTAAAAGCACCACGGTGGACGCACTGCTGCAATATTAAAACATCCACGACCATGTTTTAGGGGAAAAAAAAGCACAGCTAAGAATGGCCATGTGTACCTATATTTATGTCTACCCACGTGTATACTAGGTTTCATATAAGCATTGTGAACAGCTTCTGTCATGTTAAAAAAAAGGTAAGGAATGAGGTAAAGGAACTCAGAGACTTCAGTGTCTCTGATAGACTTTGGATACATTTTACCCCAGTATGGATAGGCACTGTGAACAATCCTGTATTTAGTTGCATTTGCAAATTGGTGAGTAGCTTTGTTTTGGATTGCATGTGTTCTGCGGTTTGCTGACTGACAGTGTATTCTCTAACTTCAAAATCAAGTCCAAAAAAAATAGATCATTTTAAGCCCCACGCTCCAGGCTGTCAAACAGCCTCCAAACCACCATAGCCTTTCCTTTCTAGTAAGGCCAGGGAAAAGCCTTTTCATAATCCAGATCATGATGGAGTTTTATGTTTTTGAGAAAAGTATTCCTGGCTTCTAGAACAAAATGCATCTTTAAACTTCCTAACAATACAGCATAGGTAAATGAGATATCTTTCTCCAAGGTCTCCTCTTCTGTGTCAGTCTTTCTTCTACGTTTCTTTTCATTAGTTATATATATATATATCAGTTCTTCAATTTATGTTTTCTATATGAAAAAGGTCTGGGCAATAAAACTTTGGCATTTAGTCTTCTAAATTCTTCCTCTTTCTGGTTTTGACTACATTCTTTTCTCTGCTCAAAAAGATAGAGATGAGCAGATCTCCAAAGCCAAGCAACATTCATTTTTCCTTCATCATCCTCACATTGTAAGATAGGTAATCAATCATGAAAAAAGTGTAGCAGTTGGAATAACAGGTGAGACCCATCTGCCCATGTGGTATTAGAGGGAGGTATGGAGGGGAAACAAGAAGATGTTGCCAAAAACCCTGTCAAATGTAGAGACAGGGCCAGGCTGTGAAACAGCAGAGATGGAAGCGTCCCACAATGCAAGGCGGGATCTTCCAAGCTGGGATGGACAGTGAAAGGAGAGAGGTGAAGCAGGTGGCTTCACTTCAGAAAGAAGAGATGAGATGGCAATAGCAGGGAACAGATCTTGTTGGAAATGCGTGGGGGTTTTCTTGGGTTTTCTCTTTAATCTCAATTAAGCTGTTTTACCAAAACACGTCCTGCACAGCCCTGGAGAGGACAGAGTAGTCAGTATGAACCAATACTGAATATCTTGACAAAGTTATTTGTTGGCGACTCAGACGAGTTTCACTCAGCTCAATCTTCCCAAGTATGGAAACTTTTCAAAACCTCTTTATCTACTGACATATATACATATATAAATATATGTATACATACACACCTTTTCTACCTCACTGTCTTCTGGACTTCTTCACTAACATATCCTTCCTCTTCTCTCTCAACTGCCCTTTAATCTTCCATTCTTCTTTTCTTTCAACGCTTTCCCATGACAATCTTCTGACTTAGCCAGACTTCATTCACAAATCTCAGATCCTCTTCATAGAAGACACCTTGATGTAAATAACTTTGAAGATGTGAGAGAAGAAAAATCAAGATACAAGTCTGAAAAGAGAGCTTTCAGCACTCCTCCCAGTAATTCTCTTGTGGCAGCAGTTATGATAGGAGTGATGCAGCAGGATGCTTTGTCTGGTGGTTTGGTAGGAACTCAAACAAGATTTTTACTATAATGAGTGTCTCTGACCTAGAATTTATGCATCCCTGGGTCTTCCCTGGATTATGTTGCCCACACAGAAATAGCCCAAGTTTTTGCTTTGTTCTTTTCTGCTGTTCAAAGAGTGGGTTTTCCTTCTTTTCAAAATAGTGTAGGATTTCCATACTGTCCAACTGATGTGATTTTTTTTTCATTTGCAATGAAAAGTCCTAGAGACGTAACATTCCTAGTTTGATTTCAAACCCACAATATTAAATTGGCTTTGATGTTAGGCAGGGCGAGTCTGCCCAGCCAACTGTAAATACATGTAAAATGCTTACACTTATTCCGTTACAGCACACATTTGTCATTATATTAAAGCATTAATAAAGTCACATTAAAAGGCTTGTAAGAGTGAGACAGAAACTTCCCACAGAAGGAAAACATTGAGTAAGTATTTCTGCTGTCTTTAATTCCTTTTGTCTAGACATCACAACAGCCGTTAGGCTTATCCTGCCAATGTCAATATAGTCCCTTGAGGATATGTGGTAAATTAACAAATTTAGCAATAAAAGTAATGGGCTGAGAATTACCTAACTATAGCAATAATACAGCATATATTAATGAACTACACAGACACACACATGCATACAAATATTTGTCCTTGCAGGCACATATATGCACATGTATTACTCCTGAGCCAAATTCTCCAACTCATACCATAGCCAGCCTGTTTTTTCCACATTGATTTTTACATGCATGGTTTTTCATGGCAGATGGATCTGACATTTAGACCATTAAAATGGCAATGAATGAGAATAACAACATGTATGCATAGTGCCAGATCTATGCACAACCATAAAAGTGCCCACAAACGCTGCCACAGCCGCCCTCCTCTGAGGCGAGTGAGCGCAGGTACCTGCATGAAGGCATCCCATATTCATATTTTTGTATTCTGTCCCACCTCTGTCTGAGCTCAGATGGCCCACTAACCCCAGATACTCTCCTTGCAGATGGAGCAGAGCAGCACAGGAAGAGCCCTCTGCCATCTCTGGGGGGCTGGCAGTGACATGGCAGGACATTCGGATGAGCCCCTGAGCATTTTGTGACCACATGTTGCTGGCATCTCTGGTGGGGTTACCTAGAGCCCCCCCACAGGTGCTACTGCAAGCAGGCAGGAACCAAAGGGGCTCTCTGAATGCTTCAGTACCGGGTGGATGAAACAAGGGAATTGCAACATTTTAGACTGAACATTTTCCTATTAGAAATAGGACAATGGCTCTCACTTCACAAGGAGATATATGGAAAAGATGGGCGTGGGGGGACAGGATGGGACACACAGGTTGTTCCAGCAGAATTTCCATCTTCAATTAGGAAAAAACTTTTTTATAGTGAGAACTACCAATCACTGGAACAGCCTCACCAGGGATGTGGTGAAGTACCCATAAATGTAGGGTTTTAATGTTCAATTGGACAGGGTGCTAGATAATCTCATCTGGGCTCCCTCTCCCATGCCAGATAATCTTTTAAGATCCTTTTTAGCCTGGTCTGTGCTGTGGTGCTGTCGTTTGGCTGGAAATCTGCTTGAGTTCTCCTGACGCTTCCAGGGGATCTGGGAGTCCCACAGCCAGAAAGTTTTTTTATGAACAACTTCAACTATGACAGTCTTCCAAACCAGAATGCATTAAGAGAAGAAGAGAAACTCAGTTCTGTCACAGTGCAATGGACAAAACCGTATTCCTAGATTTTAGCAGCCCCTGTAGTTGGTGAGCAGATTGAACAGAAAGGCCAAACTTGCCTGCAGTGAGATCTTTCCCTTGATTCCTCATTCATCAAACTGAACAAGGTAATCTGAGGGAAGAGAACACTGTAATCTCCTCCTGATACACAAACTCCTCCTTTTGTATAGGAGCCCTAAATAACCTTTTTCCCCAGCTCCATCTCCTTTGACACAGAGCACGTAACAACTCAGCATCCTTGCAGGAACTTGAATCACATATTACACCCATCTCATTGTCACTGGATGGCATCTGCAGCTCTAAACATTAGATCTTGATACCAAGATCAAAACTGAATAATGGACTTGTAAAATACTTTTTCCTCTTTAAAATAAGAAATCTCCACCTTTTCATAGACAGCATCCCACACTATGCTTTTCTTGAAACTGTTAAAAAGATCAAATATTACAGCAATAATGAAGATAGTTATGACTTTTACTTTTTGTGAATTTTAGGTGAGTTCATACTTCTCTTAACATAATGCAATGCAATATTTATCCTACATTAATTTTCAAACATCCTCATTGAATTTTATAGCACATTTCAGGTTATAAAAGTACTGTACAGATTTCAGCACTAGATGAGTATTATCCACACCAACAAGCTCAAATTCTTTCACATACCACTCCAAAAGACAGTGGGGTTTTACCAAGTTTAACTGTGGATCAGTTTGTTATTAGAGAGATAAACTCCAGATTTTCTTGAAAGAACGGCTACAGATTACAGTCTCTACAGCTTCAAAAATTTAACAATATTGCAGGAGGAAACATAAATGGCCTTAGGATGATATTACACTCTAAGTCTCCTTTTAAATGAGAGCAAAATAAGAAAGTTTTACACTTTTAAGCATGGATGCTATCATTAAACTGCTCTGACCAGTCCTGAAAGAGTTCATGGTTTTTTTCTGTTTGTTGGTTGCTGTCACCACAGCAACTAACTGGTTCTACATGAAGTTACAGTGCAAGCCAGCAAAGCTGTAATGGAATACATTCCTTAGCATGAGTCAACGCCTGCACTGAAGAGAAAGTACACTGTTTTGGAAGGAGGCTCTAAAATGGTGCGTTGTGGTCAGACTGGAAATAAGACACTGTCCGAAATAAGATTTCTCCCTCTCCCATGTATTTTTAATTACAAGTACTTTAGTTATGCTTCGTGGTGGACTGGGAGTCCTGGTCTTTCAGCGTGAGTGCAGCAGTGGAGAGGAGGGAGCTGAAGCTGAGGCTGTTCTGTGCCCTGCAGAACACACACGCACAGATCTCTATCGCTCACAGCGGAGGCTGGCAAACATTTCCTTTGGTGCGGTGATTTCCACACTTGGGCCCACAGACCCCTGGGGATTTGCTGACTGCTTCCGAAAGGTCTTTCAAATGGGACTATAAGACACAAGACTACTGGCATTATAATTTAAATTCACTATCCTGGGATCTGTCTTTCTCTTGGAAAATTATAGAAGGTCGGCAACTCATAAAATGTTGAAATTCACTGATATGTATAATGGAATAATATCTACTGTGTAAAGGGAGTCTCCTTCAGCCTCTATAAAACCAGCATCAGAGAAATTCTGATTGCACTGAGAATTATACTGCTGCAGATGCAGAAGGCCAAAACTTTTCACTGGATAAGCTGCTTCTGTTCACGCTATATGAAAAACAGTAGACATTGACTAAAAAAGAATCACATATATTTTGTCATGTGATTTTCAAGGGGGAGTTACATATCAAATCATTCATTATAAAGGCAAATTCAAAGAAAAGTAAATTCAAATTATACTCCAAATGGCAAATCACAGTAATGATTAAAATTAAGTAAATTATTAACACAGTGCGTTTAATAAGATGCATTTGAGGTTACCAGTCTGTTAAGGGAGTTGCATGAATTTTAGATTTCTGTTTTAAAGTGATATTGCACTGTCCAGGTTCATAAATCACCAACCAGAGAAAACCTAAGAGTGAATTATTTTTTCACCAGTGTAGTTCTCTGTGCAGTCAAAGCTGCTTTGGACATCTTTTTTTTTCTGAGAACAGAATGAGAGTTCACTTTGCATCATAGATATTATGTCACCTGCTCCAAAAAAAATATTTCTAGAACTCCAACCACAGGCTGGTAACCCCAAATGTAACCTGTCACATTTGTCTTAATAAACACAGCACATTAATTATCAGCAATTTAATAATTATTTCTTCTTGGAATTCCTTTCTGTAATATGATTTAATGTTACTTTCATTAAACTTTTCCTTAAAGACATTTATTATAGATGCCTTAAAATTAAGCCGTAACTTCCTTATAATAAATCCAAACGACAAAACACATTTGTTCCCTTAACAGTGAAGCTTTTAAAGGCTAATGTGAGATATCAGACTTAGAAATAAATTGGTCAGGAAATATTTTTGTTCTCAGTTTAAAGTTACTGCTTGATCTCATTTTCTGACGCCCTCCCCTCTCCCCAGATATATTTTCACGTATCACTATAAATCTTGACAGCTGTGAAGCTTATTTTTATCCTACCACTAATGGGCAGATTGCAACCACAGAAATCTCATTAATATTTTCAAGCAGACTTGCAGGGGCCACCCTAACAAGCTATGATTCATCAACACCCTTGAGCAGAACAGTTGCTCAGAAAATGAAATGCAGTTATGACTTTGCCTTCTCTCTTACAACAGACAACACATAATGCTAAAGAGTAGAAAATAATTTGTAATTTATTTCTGTCACTTCCATAAATATTAATAATGGTATTGAAATATGAAAGAAGGTACACAGGAATAGCAGAGTTCAGCCAATAAAATCTTGTAGATTCATAGATTAGTAAAATTATTACACCACCAGTCTGATTTCCTGCGTAATGTCATCTGGGGAATGCCATCCAACAATTCATATATTGAGTTTAACAACTTTTGCTCAGCTCTGGAATCACTTCAGGGAATTTCAGTTTAAAGACTGAGAGCCCCACACTTCTCTTGGTAATTTTGAGTATCATTATCACCACTATTAAGCATATGTGATTTTTTTCTAGTAGCTCAAATTTTCTGGCCATTGTTCTTGTTACGTTTTTCTCTATGAGACTTCCTGGAGTGAAAGTATCAAGATAATATTTTATGTATGAAAAGCTTATTTTGTGTATATAAACAGGTTGCACTCTTTAAATTTACGACTGTGAAGAATTATAACCATTTTGAGGTACTTGTGTTTTCACTTTCTACAAAAGGGTTTCAGAACAGTACACAGTATTCTAGTATCAACACTATAAACAAAGATAAAATCATTTTCCTGATTCTTCACACTACTCCCATTTTATACAAGCAGGAATTATCATAAGTATTTCTTAATACTTACCTGTATTTCCGCTGTGATGAATGAAACTTTTCTCAAGCCTTCGAGGTCACTGCTCCAAAGTACAAAATCTGCAAGAGCAACAATTTTCTAACACTACCTTAATAGTGCTTCTGAGTCTCGACATTGGTTTTGCACATTTCTTTGCTTCTAGAATTGGTTTAAAAATCTGGACTCAAAGCTTTGACAAGCTACAAAATACTAGATATTCCCACAGTTCTGCTCAGTCATCCAAGATGATGCTTGACTTTGTTCTGTACCAATTTCCAAATTTCCTCTTACAAAAGTCAGGATGTTCCCTGTTCAAAAGGACAGCTGGCTCTTCTGTGTACTATTTCTGAAAATGAACACTAAATCATAACCAGATGGGAGCTCTCCAATTGTACATACCTTCTTTTTTCAGGTAAAAACACCAAATGTCAGGAGTTACTTAGAGAATGTTACCTGGTGCCAATTCACACATGTGGAAGAAACAGGACTTCTTGTAGGTGTTGATGAAATTCTTCCTGTTGCAAATTAGACACACGAAAAGCTCCCTCCAACACAATTTGTAAATTACACAGTGAAGGGGACTGAACCAATTTAGGATTTCCTTTCATCCTGCCTCTCTCCTTCCCTGCAACTGTTGCAATCCCCAGACATACACTCAGTTTTGCTAAAATGACCAGGCCCGAAATGGGGTCTGCTTTGCTGTATGTAAAGCTTCGCTACTGCAAAAGTATTTGCAGGATTGCAGCCAGCTTGACTGGCAAGTAGAAAACTTTGCTCTGATTTCCTTTATACTTCTTATCTACCAGAGGGTGGAAACATAAAGATTTTTTTAAATGGTGTCATCATCAGTAAAAAAATGCTGGTAGCACAGCTTCATCAACTTGGAAAGCCATGAAGCAGACATATCCTGATCTCTTGCTTACTGTCCCTCCGTGACTGGAATGACTTTATTTCACAAAGTACGAGCCTAAGGAGCCAGGTCCAGGTTCCAAAGAGGAGAGTTACCAGAATAACAGTGATTCAATGTATTTATTTTGGAGAGGGAAACCTACATGTTGTAAAATGTACTTCAAGAATATCTCTACTGCAAAGTGCAAAATCAAAGCATCAATTTGGACATAAGTGTAGACTCTTGCCCTTGGCTACATGGAGAAGAGACTGTTTCAAAAGCAGTGCACAGAAGTCCAAGGAACCAAGATTACCTCAGCACAGCCTTCCATAGATCTATTTTCCATTGTGGGTTGGACATGAAGGACAATTGCAGTAATATTTTTAATTATAATAAAGAATGAACAAGATTTCCATATGCCTAAAAACTAAACCAAACTGCTGTGCAAATTTCAGCCTGTGTAGAATTTGGCAGGGTCAGAGCAGGAAGAGATGGCAACATTCCCCTCCTTTTTAGTACATGTTAAAAAAAATCCACTAGAGGTATCTGCATTATTTCAGCGCTGGCCACACCAAAGAAAAATAATCTCTGAAATCCATTTGGAGTGCAGTTAAAAAATTATTGTGGGTTTTGCTTGTTTGATAGGAGCTGTGGAAAAGGAAATGAAAATGAGATTTCAGGAGCTGTTAGAAGAGGTAAAAGATCAGTATCACCGAACTTCTGGATTTGTTTTCTGCTTCTGATTCTCCTTAAAGGAAAAAAAGAAATTGACAGCAAAAAATGTAATATCCTCTGATACTTTAATGGGTTCAAATGCACCAATGAACTGAGTGAGGGGGACGCACTGGGACAGGTTGCCCAAAGAAGTTGTGAATGCCACATGCCTGAAAGTGTTCAAGGCCAGGTTGGATGGACTTTGAGCAACCTGGTCTAGTGGAAGGCTCCCTGCCCATGGCAAGGGTTTGGAACCAGATGATCTTTAAGGTCCCTTTCAATCCAAACCATTCCATGATTCTGCAATTCCCCCAACCAACCTTTCTTTGCTCTGAAATTGCACTTAATCCTAGACGCATAGCAGGCATGCATTGCGAAGGTCCCTCTAATATTTGCTGGTTTATTCTACTTAGTACAAACATTTAACACCTGCCTTTCTTTTCTATCATGATCGTTGTTGCACATGATTCTTCTCCCCTACATATGGCCATTTCAGAGTCAGTACATAGTCAAAGACAGTCTTTTCCATAGGTCCATTTATTTTACTGGTCATAATTCTGTAGGATTGTTTACCTCTCTTCAGTGGCTGTGAAGTCTAAATCATGAGCTCAGACAGCATGACCCACTTCTGTGTCTCACCTCCTATAAATGAAACTATGAAAGATGACTCCACCACTTTTCAGGTAAATCTCTGAATCCTTTCATTTGACCTTATTCTGATTTCTCATTTGCATGCCTTTTGTTCCTATTCTTAAATTGTTGTCCATAAGTAATTTCGAATTTATTTTATATTTCACTCCCATTTAAATCTTAGTTCTAGGATGAGCTTCTGCATGAAATCACAGGCTTTTACTGTCCACAGTGGATGGCTGTGGTCACAGAATGACCCCCAAGAAACAAACATATCATGGCTGTTAACCTCTTGTTCTTGCAGGTGTTCTCTGATTCCATGCACTGTACGCCCTGTACACTGCTGCCTGGCAGTGCAGCATCTCATGTACATGTTTCTTTTGAGGCACATTCTGTAGGTATTTTTAATACTGGCATTTCTTCTGTTTTGCATGACTGACATGTAATAGAAACCTGTTCTCCCTGTGCCTTTGCTCTGACTATGCTCTGTCTGGATGGGACCCTGTTCTTTCTTCCTTTTCCTGTTTTTGTCTGCATTGGATTCTTCTTTGAGAAAGTTTGTCTATGAAAGTTGGAAAGTCCTCATTATTTAATTAATACATAATGACAGCTTCAAACTTAATTTCTCAGAGGGAGATTTATACTTTTTGTGAACCATTTTATGCACACACACTTGAACACATAAATAAAGCACAACTGCTATGCAAAAATGCCCAGACTAACTCAAACAAGCAAGATAGGGACCATTTTATCACATTTGAATTTCTTCTGGCACGCAGATTACTTGATATAACCCTAGCTCAATATCTCTACATGATGCTGCTTTTCCATGACATGCTTTTCCATTTTTTTTTCTTATAAAAAAATCTATTCAAAATATGGATTTTCTAAATTATTCTTAATGGATCTCCATTTGAGGGAACAATATAAATCAAGAGATGCCAGCATTACCTGCATAAAATTTCATAACACTTATTCCCACCAGCAAAAGTCCAAAAGAATTCCCCTGAGTGAAATTTGACAGATGTGAAACCACTAAAAGAAAGAACATCTAAAAAAGGCAGTAATCTCAAAATCAATTTTCATTAAGATCTGAGTTTCTCCCCACTCTCTGAAATATGTGGGTTCAGGTATGCTGCTTTTACATCCCCAGGTACTCATTTCTCCTAGAACTGGTCAAATTAGCATCATTATGGCCTTAATTGCAAAGTGGCTGTTTGCACTCAGAATTCTACATGATTATGGCTTTCCAAAACATGCATAGTCACTTTTATATTGCTTTTAATTATGTCAAATTTCAGTTTTACAGCATTAAACGTTCAAATTCATTAGGAACCTAATCAACTGGCTGCCTAGATATTTTTCAAGAAGCCCTCAGGGCAGGCTGACAGATCCACAGCTTTTTTTTTTTTCCATATAAACATCCCACTGATAACAAAACAGATTTGTGCACGAAAAAGAGGATGCAAGCCTTTGTTTTCAGAATTAATGTCCTTGTGGACAACGGCCTGCAAAGAAGTATTGTCAGAAACTCTCCTTTTCAGGTCCTTGAGATTCATTATATTCTAAGATTGGTGATCCCGTACTACAAAGGGTTACAATTAACTGCAACTTCCCTGATGCTGAATGACAGTCTGGTTAACAGGAATGTTTCCTCTTCCACTCAGTTACAGCAGTTTTCCAGCTATGGAAGGAATAACAGCCTTGCAGAAATGACGTCTGGTAAGAAATAGCACCAGAGTAACAGTCTAGATCAGAGAAAGCAGCTGGCAGCCTGTTGGATGATTTTACTCAGCCTCTGATGGTTCAAACTTCTTCAACTGTGGTTGCAAATGCTTGGGCTCTTTCTTTGATCAGCAATAATTCCCTCTGAGTTGAGAAAGCAGCACAAATGGACAGCAGATGTGCCCAAAACTGGCATCTGTCCCACTAAACTGTTAAGAAGCCCTGATCTAAGAGTCAGTGAGTCTCAGAAGGTGACAGTGTCTCATTCTGGCTTTCATGGGGCCAATTTTTTTTTTAAACAATAAAATCAGGTCTTTAATACAAAATGCTACAATAGTTCAAGTGCTCAGTAAAAATAGCCCAAGTGCTTATTTCGATGTCACTGTGGGACTTACATTAATTGTAATATATTAACAAGAAAATTAATTACACTTATGAGGGCAAGGTGGTACATTTAGTGTCAAACATTTCATTTGATCCAAGGAATACTGTTCCCTGCAACGTGCTTTGGTCTTCCTAGTGATACATCTTTTGCTGGCATGGGCGACCTGCAACAGAGGCATGGCTGAGTCAAAACTACATGCCCTGGGAGAAATGAAGAAGTTATTCCTATCTGCTGTCCAGGAAAAGTTAATCCAGAAACAATTTGTTAAGTATTTTATTCCATTTCCTTCCTGGAATAATTTATGCTCTTGAACATTCTTTAACATATAGCTAACAAGAAGCTTCAGACTACATAAGACTTTATAAATATTTCAGTTATAGGTAGGCCAAGTGCATAATCTAATTACTAAAATCAGTTTCGTATTGAGGCAAACCAGAAAAAAAATCAGTTGAATACAGCTCCCTGAAACACCACCATTTTATATTTCAAACTCTGGCCTTTCCTTTGCTGCACAAGGGGAAAGAAGTATGCAGGACAAATGAGGGAGTTCTTTAGCTGACTGAATGTACGTGTTCAAAAAAGTTTGGAAAAATAACAGGAAAACTCACACTGGCTCAAATTTCATTTGCTTCTATTTTCTGATCTGTTCCTTCAACTAAACTTCTCCTAGAAGAGCTATTAAAAAATCCACACTGGAAATCTACAACATTCATACCACTTCGGGTCAGCCAGCTGGGTCACTTGTCTCAAACACTTTTCCAGCCATTGAGAAATGTTCTCTCACAAATTCTGTTTGTCCGTCTTTCCAAGTCTTGTCTTCTGCTGCCCAAATGAAAAAAAGGTAAAAATAATATTCTAACGTTGTGCATCCCTTGGTTTCATGGCTGCCTACTCCTCAGAAGTACCCATGACTACCATCACTGAGTTTTCCCTCTTAGAAGTCTCTCTGGATAAACATTAGTACTGGAAATTGATGTGAAGTCATAATGGCTCTGAAATGGGCTTACCCAATTCTTTTTTCCAGTATGGATCTTCAGATTCTTTAAAGCATTGATCAAGCTGAATATCTAAATAGCTCACTATATGTTGCAATTAGAATGGCTTAAAATCTTTTAGGAGTTAAATTCTGCTGAAGAAAAAAACCCTATAAAGTCTATATATAAAAAACAAGCAAGATGTATGTATGCAGCCACCTTGCAATCTTAAAAATGTCAGTTCGTGGAAACCAGATACTCGGTCTGTGTGTCTACTGAAAAATGGATGAAAAATTAATGCAAAAAAGAGAACCCATTTCACAGGAAACTAAAACAAATTGCTATGAATCTTGCTGAAAACTACTGTTGGGCAGTGGTATAAAAATGTAACAGATGAATTTTCCTCATCTGTACCCCTTCCATCCAACTCACACCGTGCCCTTCCTCAGCAAAATGTACTTGCTTCAGGTGAATGGGCTAGCAGAATTTGACCAGTTTGTTTAAATTGCCTAATATGTAAATTAAAATAGCTGACTTGCTTGAAATATCAGTTTTGTTTGAGGATTAAAAAAATAGCCACCTGCAAAACCAATAGGAAATATCCCAAGAAACATAATTTTATTTTGACTACTGAGGTTTCTAATGGAAAAGAAAATTTGCTGTCAATTGCATTATATGACATCAGCTAGAGAATACTGGATTCTAGCTGGTGAGGGATCTGTGAGAACACTGCTTGTCATATGAAATAGGAGACAGATGATTAAAGTAGAGCAAAGGGACGTGGTACACAAAAGATCCAAGAAATAATTGTATGAAGTTTATGGGACTCTAAAGCAGTTGAGGTTAGTCAGACTAAAGTAAATAAACTCTGCCTTATTCGGCAGAGACTGTAAAATCAATGAACACTTAAAAATAGTTCCAAACATGAACTCTTCCTCATGTTTACTCATTGTTTAAGTGCAGCTGAAGTTAATCGTGCTTCCAAACTCTGAAAATAGGACACACAACCTGCAGATCTTTTAACGATTTGTCTGTTTTCTTTCAAAGTATTATAGGCTTGTCTGTTTGACTGCAAATAAGCACATATTGATATATTTGAAAGCTGATACACAGTGGGGTTGACTGAAAACATACAGAAACAATCTCACTGATTTTGACTGAGTCTGGAGAAGACCAGTCATCTGAAAACTAGTATGATAAATCTTGTTCTCATCAAGATGGTAGATACACAGACAACCCTTCCTAGCCTCCACCAGCTGCTTTCTGGAGAGACATTCCCCTCTTCCTCCCTCCCCCGTGGCTTTCCCCTGAATTACTCTCTAGCAAATATTTTTGCAAGCAAGTCTATGTCTGCAGCACACCTTGGCTCTCCAGGCACAGACTCCTAGGTTTTGCAGGTAAGGTAAACACATCAAGGAGATACACAGCTGGAATAAAAACCATCTCTGTGCAGGGTCAACCAGAACCATGGGCAAAGCTGAGATTTGCCTAGAGCAGCTAACAGACAGAGGCAACAAAATGATGATGGCTCTACTGCTTATTTTGCTTGTGCCAGGTCCCTGGAAAGTCCTGCTGGTTGCTGCTGCTGCCAGAGAGGTCCTCGGGGCTGCAGTGCTGCTCAGGAAGTCATGGTGTCTGTGCTCCCCATCTCCACCCAGGCCTCAGGAGCCACAAATCCAGCTCCACACAGCTCTCCTCACAGTTTTATAGCTCTCCCCACTCCTTTCTACTCCTGGCCCAGGACACAGCTCCAAATTTTCCTTAGCCAGCTCAGCTTCCCCAAAACTGCTGAGAAGTGTCAGCAGAAGGGCCAGAGCTGTCTTTGGCCTCTTGTTCAGGACTTGCCTGACTAATAACAAAGCAAGAAAAATCTAATATCCTAATGTAAAGCAATAATACGTTAAAATAATCTGAGTTTTTGGGACAAAACTGTATGGAAGAGCCCATTTAATATCAAGAGAATAATATTTAGGAAAAGCTGTGTAGCCAGTAGCCATTGCCTTGTAATGCTCAGGACCAGGTGACACTGAATTGATCTCTAACAAAGGTGTACTTAATTTTAAAACCAAGTAACAAAACAGTAATACAAGGTTCATTCTACGTTTGCAGATTACCAGAAGAGATTCAGCAGTCTGGTGAAAGTTAGCCAAGTTGCCTTAACAAATCCTGACATTTAAATATTTTTCAACCTTCCTCAAGAAAGGAAAAAACCTGGAATGAAGGTTGTCAGGCAGAGGGGACTACCCTTCACCTCTCTGAAGTTTTTCTTTCAAATTCACTCCCCACTCCCCGTTCTATTTGAATGCATTTAGAGCAGTCTTAGTTGCGTAACTGAACACAATTTGGAATGCCCTTAACCACATGGAAGAAAAGAATTTCAGAAAGTGTGAAAGCAGAGAGATAAGTCTTATTCCAGAGTCCTCCACAAAGGGTAAGAGGATATTTTAGTATCAAAGCTCAGGAAGCCAAATAAGAGAATGTCCTTAATTCTGTAATTTGATTGATCTGCTTTCATAAGCGTTCTCGCCTATAATTATTTGCAGGGTTTCTGCACATGGATCCAGATGCTAAAGCATGCTAAAGCAAGTGGCATCATGTCATCCCAAACTACAGTAAGGAAGGGATGAATCACAGTCCGCTAAGGGCTGTCAGGATCAATGTGGCTTAGCGCAAAAAAGCTTCACATCGAAAGAGTTTGGTATGGAATGGTCATGACACGTCCCTCGGGGTGGGGGTTTTTGTGATACATGACCCTTTCTGTACACCATAGGGCTGGCTTGGATTTTGCAGAAGTTCAAAAAACTTTGCAACCAGTACGGCTGTGTCTCTCTGGTGCAGGGAGGAGGGCTGTATAGATTTGATTCCACTCAGATGTATGAACTTCATTCGAACCAGATAAACATCAAAATTATTGAAGGACAAATCTAAACTAGGCACTCCTTCCCCCGAGGGAGCCAGGGGACTGGAGGCAATAGCAACAGATCAGGTACTGAGACATCCCCTTTCTTGCGCTCAGGGAAAGGAAATAAACACCCCGGACACAAGTGGGGAAGCAATACCAAATGGTCACACCCATTCTAGTGTAACCAGTTTATTTTCAGTTTGTTCCCTTAATGTTATCCTAACATGACTTTCCCAAGTAACCAGGCAACCTCCAGTGCCCCACTGCTGAAACGGTTCGCTACTGACCGCAGGGGAAAGTGCAGGGGCACTTCCACCCCAGGAGAAAAGTGCGGATGCGCTTCCATCCCTGGGCTGCACTGCCGCCTCACGGCACTTCTGCCACACAGCTCTCGTTTCCTCCCTCTAAAACACCAAAAAGCCCACAATCCAAGAACAGTTACCTGTGATTCTGCTGGTAACACAATTCTGACAAATTGCGCCTGTTCTATTCAATTGTATTATTAGGAGAAATAAGGAAGCACAGAATCTCCCATTTAGTTGTGAAGAGAGAAAAACCTGAGAGGGGCAGAGGATCAGAACTCAGTTATTTGTAAAATTGGAAGAGTGGTCTGAAAGACAGGATGTAAATCACTGGTTTAGAGCAAGCAGCAGACAGCAGGACCGAGCAATAAAAGGCAAGCAGTGAGCAATGGAGCTGGCAAAAATCCTGAGGAAAGAATTTGGCATTGAAGTGGCTTACTTGTAGTAGTGTTGTAGGAGTGTTGTTCAAAAATATTCTGGCACTGTGAAAAAGAAGGTATTACATAGAGCTTTATCAATAGAAATGTTACCTCTAAGGTGCTGGGAAATACAACACAGCAGAAGAAGGATGCCTGTGTAAAAATCATAAAATAGAAACAGCTGGTTTCTTTACAAAGCTTTCCATGAACTCAGGTTTCACAAATGTTTCTTTAGAGCATTTGCCTGAGCCTTGTAGACACAAAGTCTAAGATCTCAATTTTGAATAAAACTACACCTTTGTATATACCTCAAAGACATATATGAAAATATCAAAATGCAGAAGGACTGAACTCAGCCTCAGCCACAACTTTTCAGTGAGATCCAGCAACATCAGAAAATACATCTGGTTTCTTTTCCTCACAGTTTTCAAGCTGATTAATGTTACATTCAAATAACTCAACAGTAGTTGGGCTTACACAGAAGAGTAAAGTAACATCTCCTTTCCCATGGACTTTAGTATGCAAATGATAGAACCTTTTCTACAGCAGTGCTTCTCTGTATGTCTTAATACCAATTGTTCCTGGGACTAAAAAACCAAGAAAGTTAACATGATAAAAAATTCAAGCATGAAAAATGGCATTATAACTTCCTTGGCATCTTCTCCTTCAAGATGTTGGTGTTTCCCAAATAATAATGCAGAAAAGCAATCAGAATGATGAACATAAATTATACTTTCTTAATTTCTATCGCTACTAGAAGCAAAACATCTGGAAGATCCTAGAAAACTGCCTCTTTTCCAAAGTCCAGCAACTCCAAAGGAAACAAATCATCTGAAGGATTTAGACAGTACAATTAAGTGTTTTAATTCTCCCATCTGTGTTGCTGTCTAAGGCCAGAACTACCAGAACATGTAGGACTGAATGGGAATTAGTCGGAAGGGATGGGAGACATAGGGCAAAATACAGACATTTTCTGTGAGAAACGCAGAGATGCAATGTGGACCTGAAAAAAGGAAGAGAGGACTACTGATAAAAGAAATGTTTGGACAAGAAAATCGAGTGATAGTGGGGAGGAAAGCAAGAAAAATGGGAGAAGATAAATGTAAACTCAAAACAAAGAATAATGAGAGAAAAGATTGTTCCTGCTGAGCAGTTTAAAACAGAGTACAGTATATTTATTTATGTTTAGAATGGGAGGATGCATCTGGAGTGAAGCTGGTGATTCAGGTTTTAAACATGTAAAAGGAACTAAGACTACATCTGTTCTGTTTGATAACTTAATTCTTCAGCTCAGGCCCAGGACCTGGTCCCTTGTCATTCACATCTGAATATGTGCATCCACTTGTGTGCTTTCACTCAGAGTTAATGGACTGCTTCCCACCAGGAAGAAGTCAGGGCAGGGACCTGGAGGCTGCTGTGTGACCAGCATAGATAAGACTTTGTCACCATCCTCTCCAGCCTGTCCTCCAAATGGAGCCAGATCACCATCCACCGCAGAGGTTCTCACGCCACCGAGCACGCAGCAGAGCCCCCCTCTCCTGCCATTCAAATGCCACTCAGGAGGGCTGCTACATGGCCTCAGCTTATTCCAAGCATTTTGAATTCAGTGAACATGGAGAACAGATATTACAATTTAAGGGGCCACCATTTGATGCCTCACAGGAGACCTGGGGAAGCGTGTCATGGCACGGATCCTCCCATGGAGTAAACAAGGCTGAAGCGATGTGGCCACAAGCTGTTCCTTGGCAGCCACCCTGGCTGCCTGCTGACTTAGAGCTACGGGGGCACAGGAGGAAGAAAAATCATGCAGCAAACTTCTGGCTCCTGGAATGAGGTGGGGATTGCTTTCACCTGGATGCAGACAGTGAGCTGGGGGGAGTCCTGCGTGCTTCCCTCTGCCTTCGACCCAACGGCAGACATTTGTAACAGCAGCTGCAACCCGAAAAATAACATTTTAGGATCACACCCAGAACAATAGAACACAGTGAGTTTTGGCCAACTGCCACGCAACACACCCTTGATGTAATACTAGAGTCACACATGGCAAGGTACTCCATTATGAAATCTTACATAATCATCTTTCGTTAAATTATTTTCTAGTGTCGTTCTCTACTTGTGATTTTATTATGTTTTCCTCTTCGTTGTTTACCTCATTCATGAATTCGCTTTCTGCATTATTTTTCTGTAGGACAATTTAATAATTTCAGGATCTTTTAAGAGTTTTTAATAAAGAAAATACATGAATATTAATGAAATACCATGAAAAGTAAAAAATTGGCAGAGGTGATATAAGTCAACGCTTTACTGTATTTCCAGGGAGGACAAAAATGGATCATTTCCTATCAAAAATAACTATTTCCAATGACTATTAGAAGTGTTGATAACATATCAGTCTATAATTGTGTAACTATAAAAATTGCTCTGCTTTTTTTTCTTTCACGGGGAGAAGGAACAGGTAATGACACTGAGCTTGAAATAATCTTGACTGCTTTCTTTTGTAGTAGTAGTAGTAATAATAATAATAATAATAATTTTCCTTTGAGCAGGAGCAATTTTTCAGTTAATGACTGTTCACAGAAACCTTTACTTCACAGTGTTGCTTAGTGAAGTAGGCACATGAGTTTACCAGAAGCTTCCTGTCTCAGGTACAGACACCAGTACACTTCATTCTTTTGATGAACCTCATTTAGAGAATGTGAAAACTACTAAAAGTGGTAAATCCCTGTTCTTCTTTGCACTGCAGGAAATTCTGACAGCCTCAACGTTCTTCCATCAGCAAGTCATCCCAGCCCAGGTGCCACTCGGCCTTGCTATAAACCTGAGCTGGGCAGGAGGACACACCTCACAGACATAACCGGTGTGTGCATGAACACCATCGATGTGCATGAATCCATCAGTAATCTCTCCAGGAATGTGCAGACTGATAGATAAAAGTGCGGGTTGCAAACTTCCAGACACATGACTACACTATTCAGAAGTGTCCTGGGACCTCTGGGGGTGTTGCAGCACCTTGGAAGCCCGGCAGAAAATCACACACAGACCTTCAGGATAATATTTTCTTTAGCTGCAGAGCCACTCCTTGCCTGCAGAACAACATCTCCAGCAAGGCTTTACTTGCTTTCCAAGCAGTGAAGTGCTACAGATTAAAGACACCTTAGGAAAAATGCCTTCTGAGACTACTGATCGACTTTTTCACTCTGCCCTTTATTCTCTTGGAGGTCAGCTGCTTCATGAACGAAGCCTAAATCTGCTTAATAGTGTAGAGCTGACTTGCAAAATTCAAATTTCCAACAAGTTGCATGCCAAGAAAGATCCCGCAAGAGGCTCCTGCAGAGACTTGCCTTTACCAGTGCGTTACCAGGAACTGCTTTATCCCTTGGGACACTGAAAACAGCACTATCCAGCTACTTCCGGATGGATTTCATGATTGAAAAAGTGATAATATTTTCAGATTTTTTTCTTAGATGTGAAAAGCAGTAGCATTATTTTGCTCCTTTTATACATCCCAGCCTATGTTAAGGCACAGCGTATGTCAAGGAACCTGCAGAGCAGCAGCACAAAGGTAGGATGCTGAGCACTGCCAGTGCCCTGCACTGTCACCAGTACTTGAAGCTGAAGAAAGTTTGGTAAATTTTCAGTCCTCCTGAAAAGCTGATACCAAGACTGGGTTTGTTTTTCTAACCAAGAACTAACCAAATACATGAAAAGTTAGGCTTCTTCACAACATCTTTGTGAGATGAGAGATGGCTACCTCTCTTCCTACTCTGTGTTACAGACAAGGGGAGGAAAAAATTGTGTTACTCATGAGCGTCCTTATTAATGGAAGGGGGGGAAGCCAAGGAATGAGGTGAACAGTACAGAGGGGATCCAGATGAGGCTGTATTTTGGAAACAGATGGAGCTTTCAGTCCTCTCTGATGGAGGTGAGGGTGTAGTTTGAGGGGCACATTTTCAGTGGAAATTATGCCTTAAACATTTATCAGTTGTGCTGCAAATGAGCTGAGCATTGTGCACCCTGCAGGACTCAGCAGACACGAGCATTTGTGATGCCAACAGGTGAACAGGATTTACTTTCTGGGTTTTTTTGTTGGGGGACAGGGGAGAAGTGCACAACCCATCGGCTGTATCTCTTCCGTATCTACCCGCAGGGTTACGCCGATGTCAGCAGAGCCCCGAGGAGCAGAGCGGGGGAGGGAGCCCAGGAGAGGAGCCAGGACAGCAGCACGGGTGGCTCACCTGGATCGGGCATGCACCGAACCCAACCTCGGCGTGCTCTGGAGCCGGCAGCGGGACAAGGGGAGGCTGGAGAGGTCAGCGGGCGCGATACGGTGAGAGGAGTCCGCAACATTAAGCTAAATATTAACTTTGCCGTGTATTTCCCAAGGGATGGATGCCTGTGACGTTAAAAGGAAACTGTTTCAACACTTAATTTATGCATTGAAAAAATCAGGGAATGCGCTCACACTGGGCAGCTCTCGCGTAGCAGCACATTAAACACGCAGACCTGAGTCACAGAATCAGTGAGGTTGGAAAGGACGTCTGATACCATCGAGCCCAACTCATGACCCGGCCCCA
>VZTA01016565.1:0-28619 GCA_013398855.1 Mohoua ochrocephala | reverse complement strand
GGGGGTGACGCGCGCCCCGCCGTGCGCCGTGTGGGAGGGGCGCGCGGGGCACGGGCGGAGCTCCGGGAGCAGCCCCGGGAGCAGCCCGGGACAGGCTGTGGAACTGTCCGGGAGCTTGGCTCCGGCGGCGAAAGAGGAAAACTGAAGAAAAATTAAAGAAAAAAACCAGAGTTGGTTTTTTTTTCCCCCCACTCTGCGTGACGATCCCGAGCGACAGTAAAATGGTCGCCGCGTGCAGGAGCTCGTTTTATAAACCCATAATGGCGCAGGGCTTTGATCGATATCGTTTATGTACATTTCGACAGCACAGGTCAGGTCCCTCAGAGGGATGTGCTCGGCCCGGTTGGAGTTCAGCGTCTGACTGAGCTGCTTGACCTCCCTTTGCTCAGCCAACAGCCCATTTCAATCTCTGCATGAATTTTCTTTCAAAGTTTGTTATTTTTTTGCCATTAGTGTGAGTCTTTTGTTGTATTTTATCTCTTTTGTGTGAAAAATCGTACTTTTACCACTTCATTCTGCTTATTCCACTGTAATGACTGTGTCCATGAGGAAGAATTAACTCTGCTGAAAAAACCTGTTGGCAAGACCAGAGTTAAAAGGTACTTTTTGGTAACTGGCAATCGGCTGCCATAGAGAGCAGATGTGTTGCTGTACCCCCGTTCTGAGGCAGCTCTCTCACCCAGGCATTCCCTGCCTGTGGATGACTGGATCAATGAGAACAACACAAGGGAGAACATTTACTAGGAGCTCTTCCTATCTGTCTTGGGGCTGCATATCTAGGAATATTTCCTAATTCACAAATAAAATATCTAGATTAAAGTTTGCAAATATGGGTGCCTAAAATTAGTCCTGAACCTGGCCTGCTTGGAGATAACTGCATTTTCCTGGAATGCCAAAGTAGATCTGGTTTGGATATCCTAATAAAGATTTTTGGATCCTACTGCTTACCAAACATGTAAATATTTGTCTTGAATTGTTCCTGTGCCTCTGTAGTGAAGGCATAAATGACCAAATTAATAACAGTAGACTTAAACCATAAAGCAGTATCCCATATATGCTTTGAACATTTTCCAGAGTGTACAGATGGATTTCCATGTATGGAAGCTATCACATGCAGTGTTCTGTTCTAGTTGGATAATAATTTGCTGACTTCTCCTCCTCTAATTGTTTGGTACAGCTACTTACTCTTTTTTTTCTTCCTTTTTTTTTTCCCTTCCAAATGCTGCTAACCTAGGGAGCCGTTAGTGAGGTAAGGCCTCAATCAGTCTTGTCAGGGTTTACTTTTGAGAGGTGTACTTGCCCACGTGTCAGGACTTTCGTTCAGACTCCTCAGTGTTGCCTTTATGTCCTATTCGGAGCAGGGGGTTTAACCAGGTGGCCTAAAGAGATCCCTCCCAACCCTGGCCATTCCATGATACTGTGAATCCAAACTGTGGATTTACTTCCAGCTCTAGAAGTAAAATAGCTTTTATTCACTGATAATACTGATGCATTGTGGTAAATAGTGTAGAAACTTGGTTTAAAGTAAAATCTAAATATTTAATCTGATAACAGGGCAGGGTGAATGGGGGCATTGTTACTGTAAGTCAGATATGCAGCAGAGGAGGTAACCAGGATGGGTTGAGAATTTTCTCCCAAGCTTCACACGTGTCATTCAGGCCTTTTTTGGAGATGGTGGCTTGGACATTCTCAAAATTTTGATGGAATGTACCTTCAGCTAAATGTATGTGAATTCCCTGGCTGAAGGAGCTGCTGAAGGTTTTGTGTAACTTAACTAGCAGTATAGTCTTGCCACTAAAGATGGAGTGGGTTCCTCATGCTGTGGTCACAGCGCATTCATGGACACAGGCCCGTCCTGCCTGATGCTGCAGTGAAACTTGCTAAAGTCATCTGAAATCACCGCCATTCATTAGTCAATAGCCTGTGTTCATTCTTTAAGAGGGACCAGTAATGTATTTTTAAACATCTTTCCTATCTCTGCCCTGCCATGCCACCCTTTCTGTTCAGTGTTTCATGTATCCTCAGGTACTTTCTGTGCTTCCACATTGTTTTTAAGTAGTGGCCATGCTGTTACTGAAATTATGCTCTCTCTCTTCATTGTTATGGCTTTGAATCCCCCCAATTTGCCTTCTTATTGAAAAGAAAGAGTGAGAGTAGTTCATATTTCAGATATATGCTGGATTCTTTTTGTTTGCTTAGTTTTAGGGGTTTTCTTTGTTCTTTCAAGGCAAAATTCCAGTCAGCGCTAAGAGTCAGCAATCAAAGTCTGCATTGTCTGCCTCTCCTCATATTGTCAGTCTGGCGTGTGAAGGGATAAACAAGTAGTGTTGTAGTTTTGATGCTCTTCAGTGTCAAAAGTTTTGAAACTTACTGGATGTATTTTAGATAATTAAGGGTATTACAAATTTTAATTCTCTTTTTCTAATCTTAATTTTAAATACTGAGTTTTAAAGGACTTCATCATTGGCATACAGAATAAAAGTTCCCTAGTCTTATGGGATATGCCACTGGTGAGTCTAATGCGTAAGTTATTTCAGTTTGGGACTACTCTTAGAAATTACTTGAGAATTCGCATACTTTTACTTGATAATTACATGTAAATATTGCTCATGCTTTGGTTTTGTCTTTTTTTAAAGGCCTCTCGAGTGATGGTAGCATCACGTAACTATGGAGACTTTGCAAGCGAAGCTACGTTTGAGATTAAGGTAAAGAAGAACACTTACTACTGGCATTCTGTGTGAGCATTTGTTACAGCTCTGAACCTGATGGACTGGTCCCCATCTCTCTTTCAGTTAGAAAATAACCGTTTCAGTTTCCAGAACCGAACCCCCCACTCTCTGACCTGATTACTAAGTGCAGCTGGAAGTACTTGTTTGGCAGTGTGTAGTAACGTTACTTGTTCCTTAAGAATGTGAAGTTCGGACTTTTTGCAGCTGTGATACTGCGATGCAGCTGTGAGAACAGAGACAGAAAGGGACCGAAGAACCTTTTCTGTTGTGTTCTAATGCTTCCTTAGTGCTTTTAAAACAGTTAGGTGTTTGCAGCCTATGTCAAACATGCAGCTGATTGAGGTCTGTGTGGGTTTTGAGGAAAAAACACGGCATCTTTTCAGTGTTTGACTTGGTGCTGCTCAGAAAATGCGTGTTATATTCTGTCAGCTTTCCACTGTGGCTGGTTCTTAGGAAAAAGTGATGTTTCTATTGGCAATAGCCTTTGTGCTGGTGTTTCATTCAGGAACTAATGAAAGAAAATCTGAAAGAAATAATTTGGGTTGTTTTCCACCCTCTCCATTTGCCTGTGCCTGTAATGTACAAAAATTGTTTCACGGGTGGAACGGAAGGAATACATGTTTATATGAAAAGTCTTTTTTGAGTAGATAAAAGGTTTATTGATTGGTCCTGTGTTGATGACAAGACTCCAGAGTTTCTGTTGTTCTGTGAACTTTGAAGCAGAGTTGTCTTGAGTAGTGTGCCCAGGTGTTATATCCAGTTCATGTAGGTGTCAGTGGGTTTGCTCTGGAGAGACTTTTGCTTTGATATAAACTGTCATTAACCTATCTAGAAGTATTTTGGCCATTTCATCTGCACTGACAGAGTAATTTTTTTGGTCTCTTCCACTGAACTTACTGTTTGTTTATTATTATTTTATTTTAAATTTTATTTATTAATTTCTTTATTTAGTAATTTCTTTATTTATATTTATGCCTAAAATCAGCCCTTCCCCAGTAGGATCCATGGTTTGGGGAGGGAGTTGTGCTGCACATGTTTGTCTGGCAGCGTGGCTGGTGGAGCAGTGGTTTATTACTGCTTGTTAGAAGTGGTGGTAGCAGAGGTGAGGCCCAGTTTTAGGGCCAGACCGTACAAAGCATTTTACAGAGGAAACTCTGAATCTTTCTTATTTCTTCACTAAGCCTCTGTAGCTCTTAGCAAGTATTTGCCATGCAACAACCATGGAAGTGTGCTTTTTTTCCATATTTTCTGAGGACTTTAGTTCATCTTCTGCTTGTAGGAATAACTAAGCTTTGTTTTGTGAGTGGAAATTTGTCTTTATTAAAAGCAAGGGTTTTATTTCCCTGAATTTTGAAAGAGTGCACAAACTTTACAGTTGTTCTGACCTCTGAATTTAGGTTTTTCTAGCTTTCTTTTTTAAAAGGAATTACACTCTGAATTTGAAAATGGCAGATCATAAAAAAATTAAGTAATATTTGTAAATAGGATGAATAATTTTCAGGAGGTAACAACTTGTTTAACCTTGCAGAAATGTGACCTCCATCGGCTGGAGGAAGGGCCGGGCACCACGGCAGTGCTGACTCGAGAGGAGGGACTCCAGTACTACAAGACCATGCAGACCATCCGGCGCATGGAGCTCAAGTCTGACCAGCTCTACAAGCAGAAGATTATTCGTGGCTTCTGCCACTTATATGATGGTCAGGTAAGAACTTTTGGCCAGGAGGTTTTATATTGTCTTAGCTTATTTATTGTAGGGATTTTAATAGAGTAGAGAATGTAAAACTGAGTATCTGTGTACATTGTGAGAGAAGGAGAGGGATGGAGAGGAGGCAGGAGGGGAGACACAGGCAGGGAAAGGCACAGTGCAGCTGAAGATCAGCTGAATGTGAGGAATGAGCACATCTGAAGGCCTGCATTTTCCTTTTCAAGTTTCATTGATGGTTTTTGTTTCTGCATCTCATGGATTATGTGCCCAGTACAAAGCAACAGCCAGGAGAAGAAACTTTGTGAACTTACTGAGACTTTGCTGTCTGTCCGTTCTCTCCTGATGTTTTTGAATTGTGATTGTTGAGATACTTCATTTCGGGGGGAGGGAAATTCTTCAGATTTTTGCAGATTCTGGTTCCCTCCCATGTGCCTTTGCTAGTCAGTCAGGTTGGAATTCAGAGCCCAAGGCTGTTGTAGCTCCAGACCTGTCACCAACCCTTGGGATTTAAGTCAGTCTCCTGTGTCTGTGCTCTTCCTGTTATCTGCTGGTATTTGTATGTGGGATCAGCAGTGTCCACACTGCTGACTGCGGGAACTGTGTGTTTTTCTTCATGGCTAAGCTTCCTTGTCCTTTGTAACAGGAGGCTTGCTGCGTGGGGCTGGAGGCTGCCATAAAGCCCACAGACCACGTGATAACAGCGTACAGAGCTCACGGCTTTACCTACACCCGAGGAGTGCCTGTCCGGGAGATTCTCGCGGAACTCACAGGTTTGTGCTCAGGGGAGTCAGGATTCACTTGCTGCTGTGCTTGTGGCAGAATTCTTTGCTCAAATTCAAAGCGATGTTGATGCACAAAGTATAGTGGGCCTTCAGAAGCAGTTTAATGACATAGCAGAATAAATCCGTGTTTTAATTTTATGATGCAGCCAATTTAACTGTGAAAAGTAACAAATAAGGAATATTTAAGTGCTGGTACTTCTAAAGCACAAATTCATAAGGTTTTTCTTGATACCCTATGCTGTATTCATTGTGCTGCAGCAGTTTTGAACTTGCTGATGGTGGGCATTTGGTCTCAGTGGGACGGGGCGTTATCCTTCCTAGGAGACAGACCTGGATTTTCAGAATTATGCTGGTGAAGTCTTAGGAAGACTGGTAAACATTGCCTATAGTGATAAACTGAATGGTTTGGAAAAATTTGAGTGTACTAAGAATATTAAATGATAATTGAGACAGATATTTTGCAGAAAGGAGAGATGGCTGTGCACAGTAGGGTTGAGGATGGAGCAGGGAAGAGAAGAGAGGATCAGCCTGATGAACTCTTATCAGATCTGTGAACAGATACCAGAAGTGAAAAATGAGCAAGGAGCTTGAAGGCCTTTATGAATCACTGGTATAATAAAGACCTTGATCTAAGAATCTGCATGCTTGAAATGTTAAGTATAGGAAAGCATGTTTTGGAGTTAGAGAAGAGGTAAAAGTTTCATAAACTAAGACTTGTGTGTGCTAAGAATGCATATCAATAACGTGCACAAAAGCCCAGAGTCTCGTGGATGACTGGTTTGCCAAGCATCACTGGATACTGGTAAGCCCGAAAGTAAATGTGAAGATTGCCATGACTGAAGCCAACTATTGGCCCTGAAACTACAAATATGAGTGATAATGTGGTGGAGTTTTTTTTCTTTATTTCATTTCATGACACACATAATTTTCTATAACATTATGCTTGAATTTATTGGGGCTCTTTTGATTGGGAAGGAGTGGCTGTAGTAAAGAGACTGTTGTTCCAGAAAATGACACTTGGGGAAGGTTCCTAGAGAGAACTACTGCTAGAGCCCATTCTTGCAAAGGAAGATCTTGACTACAAATGCCAAACTGAAGGACAGCTTGAGTTACAATGACCAGGAAATGACAGAATTAAAAAATCTTTGAAGGAGAAGGAAGCAGAGTCACTCAAAATAAGACCAGTAGATGAGATCCTATAGGAAATAAGCTGTAGAAAAGGACTTCTCAGGAGAATTGACAATTACATGAGAAATGGGTTTGTATTCTAAGAAAAGTAGAAAGTGTAGCAAAAAGTAACATTGGTTAATCAGGAGTTCTTAAATACATTCTAAAATACAAGAAGGGGTTGTACAAAAAGTGGAGAGAGTGTACTAAAGGTAAATTACTCATAAAACTATTTTTCTTAAAATTAGGTTTTTTTTTCTTTGGCCCCATCTGGCAGAATCTGTAACAAACTAATTCATAAACATAGGAAAGGTATGAGAAATATCAGTAATAAAAATGATCTACTATAAATTAAGAAAGAGGAGTACAAATTTCAGAAAGAGACCAACTTCTAAAATAAACACCAAGGCTAATGCAAAAAAACCCAACCAGACAAGCTGTGCTTATTAGAAATAAAATACAGTCCTCTATGAATAGTAACAAGACAGATGAGAATAGGAAATGGAATGGGCTGATGAGAAATTCTGTGTTCTTAGATGGGCTCTTTTAAACAGGGTTTGTTGTAATGCTTCATGGATCACTGGTTATCTTCAAACTACATCTTGAATAAAGCTGGGCTGGGTCACTTATGTTTATGCTGGGGTGGAATGGGGAGCTGGTAGTTGGTGGGTTTTTTTCAGTGTCCTGTTGGTAATTGTTACTTGTGGTTATTGTCAAAGGGAAGACAAATCTAAATTATTGCAACTAATTTGGAACATTATTCTTATCTTTCTTGCAGAAGCCAAAAGTAATAATATGCTTCTTGCAGATTACATATATGAGACCTTGTTGTCTATAAAAAAATTCCCAAATTTATCTGAAAGTGCTCTTGTGTAGGACACTGAAACTTTTGGTTGGTTTTAAAATTTCTTCCTAATCTCATCTGTATTTCTGGAATTGCGCTTTCATTATTGTTCTCTCTTTTCCCCCTTCTCATATTTCTTTTCTGAGATATTTAACTGTAAACTTGTATGAGAGAGGCCATCATGTCCTAACTCCACACAGATCTAATGACAAAGACATGGTCTCAGTGTTATTACCTTCAGGAACTGAATTAGATGTTTCCATTTGTATAGCATTTTTTCTCCAAAAGGTAAATTGCTTGTTATTCATGTTTCAGGTCGAAAAGGAGGCTGTGCAAAGGGAAAAGGAGGATCAATGCATATGTATACCAAAAACTTTTATGGTGGCAATGGTATTGTTGGTGCTCAGGTATATACATCTGTTTTAAAGCACAAGCTGAATTTAGCTTGTGTCCTGTTGCCAGTGTCTCCTCTCAGTTTCTGTGGTGTGAGTGTGAACTTGTATGCAAATACCATTGCTCTGTGGCTGTTATGTCTTATTCTGGTATGCTCACCATTTTGTAAACTAGCAAAAATGAATCAAATTGAGAATACCGTTCATGTTTATATTTTGGCTGTAATACCATTTGTAACAAAAGGAAGTGGGTGGGTAACAACTTGTTTGTTGAGCAGGTCTCTAACAGCCTAAATACCTCCTTAAAGTTCACAGGCTGCCTATCTTCAAATCCTTTAAATGTTGTTCTGAAATGTTGTTTTGTCCTGTACTCTGTGGCAGGTTCCTCTTGGAGCCGGGATCGCGCTGGCCTGTAAATATTTTGGTAAAAACGAAATCTGCCTGGCCTTGTATGGGGATGGTGCAGCCAATCAGGTAAAGGATGGCTGGGGGGAATCGATTTTCCTTCTGTGCTCTGTGAACTCTGCCTTTACTCCTAGGAGTGGGAGAGCACATTTTGCCCTCCCCATGTACCTGCAACCCAGGCAACGTTGATAAACTCCATGGAGGTGGCCAGGCATGTTGCAGATTTGGACACTGCCACCTCTTATTTGAGTTGTCTTAGGTGTTTGAGTAGAGATGTGTTCCAAGAACTGTGTAGCCCTCAGAGGGGTGATTCAGATGAACAGTTAAATTATTTGCTAGGTGCTCTTTATATACCCAGAATGTAGCATGTGCTTGCTGTTTTTTATCATATTTTGGACCTGCATAAACATCTGTCCTTCCCCACCCCTGTTTTGAACTTGGCCCATGTCACTGTAGTGGAGGGAAAGCTTTTTGGCTCCTTCTGTTCTGGAACACTCTGGATACTCAGGGAGTGAGTGAGGCTAATGGTTAATTATGTGAATGGTACACAAGTCTTGGGAGGAGGGGTTTCCACTTACTCTTTACCCTATTTCCAGTTGTGCACAGCTCACCTAAGTGTGATACCCTGAAGTGTCTGTGCTGTAAGGAGAGCTCTGAATGATGGCAGTGAAGATGAGAGTGCTGCTGGATAGGGAGAAATGTGTAAATCAGGTTTCTGAAGACAGAGGAGAGGACAGAGCATTCTGGCAGAGCCACTTACTATTGACATTCCAGCCAGTCTCCTCATGTTATCAGCGGAGACAATAAGCCAGCTAAGCAGTTGGTGGTTTAGAGTGTACCATTGGTAGTTTCACACTTTCAAAGCACAGGTGGAGATCTCAGTTCATGGTTTTCCTTAGATTTGACTCAGAGCAACAAGGCTGATGCAGTCACTGCAGTCAAACTTTACTTTGCTGTAGCAGCATTCTGTCAGATTAATCACTTGTCGAGTTTTTTATGACTGTTGCTGAAATACTTGAGTTAAAGTTGAAGGTTTTGTGCTATCCCAACACAGATACTGATTCAGGCTTAAAAATTAAGTTCTATAAACTTCAGTTGTGATGAAAGTTATCTTACATAGTGCAGCTTCTTTTATTCCTTCTGAGCAGTAGCAAATGGCTAATTTCAGATCACTCTTGGTATTAAAATTTCTAGACCTCTGCAACTGAAGGATTTTCAGTAGAGCCTAATGCTTGAAGGCTGAGCTGCCTGATGAGATGTAACGTTACAACTCTTTTTCTTTCAGGGCCAGATATTTGAAACATACAACATGGCTGCCTTATGGAAGTTGCCTTGTGTTTTTATCTGTGAGAACAATCGGTATGGAATGGGAACATCAGTTGAGAGAGCTGCAGCCAGCACTGACTACTACAAAAGAGGATACTTCATTCCAGGGCTCAGGGTGAGTACAGTTTTTTTTTGAGGGGGAATGTGTGTGTGCACACCTACACAATGCATACATATGTATTTCTTTTATTTCTACATGTATTTACTGGAAGCTGAATTCTGTTCCACTTGTGGAAATGCTGAGATTGGAAGTTTGGAGGCTGGCATTTTTTTGCCTTAATGTGTCTTTTCTCATTACCAGGTGGACGGCATGGATATTCTCTGTGTCCGAGAAGCAGCAAAGTTTGCAGCTGAGTACTGTAGAGCTGGAAAAGTAAGTCTGTAATTGGCATTCCTTCTCCATGGGTGGAATTCTTACAAGCTATTGCTGCATCAGTAGTTCCTCAATTTGTCTTAACCAAGCACTTACTATATTATTTATACTGTCATTTTTTCCCATTTCTACCAGTTACATTCTGTTGTGAAAGGTGTTACGACTGTCAGACAGTTGTGTTCTTTGTGATTAGTGAGGGGAAGCATCAAGGAAAGTAATAATCCTTCTATATTTACAAGGAATGAAAAGTGAAGTAAAAGTTTGGCGAGTCAGTGTTAGTGTCTTGCACCTAAATATAGTAACACTGGTTTTGAAGATTTTTGATACTTGAAGTAATGAAGGTTCTGTGAGAAACAACAGGTAATTTGAAATATTCTGAATAAGGGTAGAATGACATTGGAAGGGAGGCAAATGTTTAATGTTGCTCAATAAGAACCTGATAATAAATGCCTACACTATCAGCACATGCTTTCATTTGAAAAGAATTAGGTTTCATTTTACTGAATGAAATCCTATGTGCTAATGTTATATAAACTAAACTGAGAAAAAACCATGAAATTAAAATAATTGATCCCTGGTGCAATTAACCTCTAGCAAGTAGTTGCTCCCTTGTGGTGTTAACACTCCCTGTATTGCTTTTCATTTTAAGGGTCCTCTTGTGATGGAGTTACAGACATATCGTTACCACGGCCACAGTATGAGTGACCCTGGAATAAGGTACTGTCACATTCATTCTTCTTTCTTTTTTCACTGAGAAAAGATATTGATGGTCAAATTCTAAGTGATTAAACTGTGAAAATCAGTGTTTAAATTCAGTGTTTAAATCAGTTGTCAGATGCATTTAAAGGTTACAATGAAATTGCTATGAGCAGCCCGATCACTCATCTCATACTCTGTGGCCATGTAACACACTTGTTTTACTTGCAGAATTAAAAGATGTGGGTTTAGAACAAGCACAAAGTCAGTTAAACTTCTGTGCTCTCTATTAATGAATTCTGCCTTCAGTGTGACTTTATGGTGTGTCCTAATGAAGGTTTGGCTGAAAAGCATCATGCTTCTCTGAGGTTTTTAAAAGAGGATTAAAATCCTGTAAGGTAAAATTACAGGAACATTTTGGATTGCCCAGACAAGTAGAACACTTCCTAAAAATACAAACATCCAGGTGCCAGAGAGACTCGGGCATTGCACCAGCTACCCAAGCTGAATTTGTCTGCATGAAGTAAAGAGGTATCCCAGCTCTTCATTGGAAACTTGCAGTGAATTGGAAGCATGTGCAAGTCGTGTAGCCTCCTCCCTAGGTGGGGAGGGGAAGGAGGAAATATGGCCCCTCAGGGTAACTGTCTCAGGCTGGGTTTGCTCCCCTTTCCCTTGAGTCTGGAGCTGCTTCTGCTCAGCTGGCATTTACAGAGCTCCGGAGGGCTCAGCTTGTTGCTGTGCCATCCTTTGGGTGATGGATGTTCTGTTTTCATTGTATCCCTGACAACTCTTTGGACACACCTTTTTCTAAAAGTGAGCTGTGTCCAGAACCTCACCTCTGCTCCGGGGTTCATGTCTTTGCCCGTCTTGTTCCTAGCTATCGTACTAGAGAAGAAATTCAGGAAGTGAGAAGCAAAAGTGATCCCATTACTTTGCTGAAGGACAGAATGGTCAACAACAACCTTGCTAGCGTTGAAGAACTCAAGGTATGGTTTTAGTTGCTATGTAAGGAAGCTCTTGAGCAGTCACACACTGATGATCTCCAGAAAGCACAGGGCAGCATGCAGTGCTCTTCCTTTAAAGTTCTTCAAGATTTGCTTTAACATCAGTTTTATAGGTGAAGTTTTGTTGCAGACCAACTGCTGAAGTTGTGTTCTGCTGGAAAGGCCTTTTGCTTTTGCTGAGTAAGGCTGGGGGTGTCATTTGCTAACAGGTAGAAATCAAAATTACCTGGGCTTTCTTGACTCCACAGGAAGGGGGTGAGTCTTGGAAAGGGAAGTTACCAGTAGTGAAGAATCTTAGTGAAGGAGTCAGGAACCCTCTAAGTAGATGTTGCAATGAGTCAACTGTTTAAAAAATAGTGGCACTGACAAGTATTTCACATAACCAGAATAGAAAATATAAAGGCTCAATGGGGTCATGTTCCTCTGTCAGTAAGGTACTGGTACTACCCGAAATGCTGCAGTTTAGTAGGGAAGGAGTTTTTACAGGTTTTTAATTTTATATTTCTAGTCAGTGTTAACTACTTCTGACTGATACTTAATCATAGCATTTAAATTCAAAATTATGATGGTTTTTCTGAGCTGTCTTCTAATAAGGATCCATTTCTGGTTTAGGAAATTGATGTGGCAGTAAGGAAGGAGATTGAGGAAGCTGCTCAGTTTGCTACCACTGACCCAGAGCCCCCACTGGAAGAACTGGGTCACCACATCTACTTCAATGAGCCACCCTTTGAAGTGCGTGGCCCAAACCAGTGGATAAAGTACAAGTCTGTCAGCTAAAGGCCTTTTTATTGGTGTAACTTATTCTTATGAATAAGTGAATGCATTTACAGGAACTATAATAAACAACTCTTAAAGCTTATTTAAAAGCTCTTTCAAAAGAGGAAATATGTAAGGAAATCCATCTGAGCATGGAATTTCTTAAATATGATGAATGTTGTTTCAGAGGAAGATAAGTCAAAAGAAAGTGGTTTATTTAAAGTGCTATATATTTGCTTTACTGACTTTGGATTGCTGTATGTGTTATGTACAGTGTAAAAAGAAAAATAAAAATTAAACTTTACCAGCCTTTATCTAATGGTCTGTTTGCTTTGTTTCTTTGTGAACTCTTTCCCAGAAAACCCACCAGAAATGCCATTTATATGCTCTGTTTTTGCTGGAAGTCACTAATTGAAAACATCACACTAGGCTTTTCTCAGTAGTTCAGTGAGAGTAGCTTTAATACAAAAAGCTGTATAAATCCATCTACAATGAGGTGACATGCTCTAGCATCTCCCCTCCCTGCTCAAACCATCAGCCAGCAGAACTGTAACACATTTCAGTTTACAGTTTTCACAATGCTGAAGCCAATTCAGGTGGGTTTTTTTCAGCTGATGTTTTGTATTACACTGACAGTCATCGTATGCATTAGGTCTTGTCATTAATAACTGAAATGCACGGACACTGACTCCAAAGCTGTTACTATTCACTGTGTATTACACTGATGGTCAAACAAGCTACGTAACTGTGCAAAACCTGCAAGGCCACTGTACATACCAATATATACATCTAATAATTTAGGTGCTGGGAATGTATTTCATTTGCTTATTCCCATTCCGTGTTCTTCCAAAGCGTTGACCTGCGCCGAGGTCTTGCCAGATGTTTGTCGGTGGTTTAAGATTGCGTTCCAGATTCTGCAGCGAAGACCACCCCTGCATGAAGGGAAATGGAGAACAGTTAGGGGAAACTCCCTCGTCTCCATTGCCTTAAAGTGAGCAAGCAGTAAAACCTAGAAATCCCAAGGATAGACCACTTATGACAGTACGTAGCAAACTGCACTGTTTTATGGTTACAGCTAAAACTTCTTCCAGGTCAGCCAGGAGTTAACAGAATGATGATAAAAGGACTCAAATCAATGTGTAGGAAAGATAAATTCTTTATGCCTGTTTTCCATGTGATTACATCATCATGAAGGGTGCAGGAATAGGTCCCAACCTTGATAAATGCCAAACCAGATCGCTCGAAGCATCCTCAGTGTAGTTTTATCAGTTAAAATGTGAAAACCTTTATCAGAAAATCTGAGATGAAACTGACAGCAGTTGCCTCTGAACTATCACTGACCTATTTGAAAAACCAAACTTTAAAAAGGTTTTTAACAAAATAGGTTGATTAAGCTCTTAACAATGAACTTAAAAGTACTTCCTTACCGCAGCTGAAGATACCACAAGTCATCTTTGGTGATATCATTAAGGACAGCACTTAGTGTATAATCTTCTTCAGCAAACTAAAAGGCAAGTTTATTAATAAATAAATATTCCTTCTTTGAAACCAAACTGCTTGTTATGACTAAAATGATGGAGTTTTTAAATGTAATTTTTTTTTACCCTCCTAATGGTATCCAAGTCTGCTCCTTGTTGTTTCAGCCAGTTCATGAGCTCAGGGTCTGCATTCTCTCTAAAAGTTGCTGCAGACCACTGGGAATCTTTAACAAGAAAACAAAGGTTAATACACCTCGAAACTAGGGCAAAAGGGGTTGTTTTCAGGTAATTGAACCTTAAGCTACATGGCTTTGCATCCTTTCGACAAACACATGATCCTATATATGTAATATATCTTGTGTAACTGCAGTATCTTAATTCTGCAGTATCTCCTCATACCTTTGGGTTTAAATTTTAATTGAAGCAAGCGTAATTCCTGAGTCTTCTGCTCCAAAGATTGTTGTAAGAGGGTCTGATACTCTTTCTCCTTCTGAATGAGGTTTTCCAAAAGCCTTGTATAAGAGAGATCAAACACAAGCACACTGAGAATAAATCTAACTGAAAAAAATATCATTTTTAATGAGTAGCACAGGACAGAGGCATTTGGGAGGTACTGTCATAAGTGACATCTCTAATGGCTGAGAGATTTAATTTTGGTTGTCGGAGACTCAGGGGTGCCACTTGAAGGCTTTCACATGCAGAATTTAGTAAATGGCTCATAAATTCTGTTCCTACTGTTTTGCAGCCTCCCTGGGCAGAGTTGCTGCCTTTATACTGCAATTTGCTACTGAACAATGTAACACTGATGCTTTACCAGGGACTTTCTGATCACAGATTTACATCACGTCCATAAAGAAGAAGGGGAACTTCAGCTGTTAACACCCTGGCAGCAGCCTACACATGTAAGCCATGAGAAACAGGGCAGGGCTCTGCTGGTGCTCCTTTGTGGGCAGCCTGTCCTGTGAGCCACGACAGAGCAGCTCTGGCCTTTCCTTGCAGGAACAGCTTTGAGGCACTGACACCGGGTCAGGAGGCACCCAAGGAGTAGGAAGGAAACTGGCACAGTTGCACAAACCTAATTACTCTACAGTAGAAATCCAATGTGACGTTCTGCAATGAAAAGATTAATTACACAGAAACAAAAGCTGTACTGAAGGATGTTCAGTTGCCAGACTGTACTCTGCCAGCGTGTTCCAAACCCGCTTGTGTTCCCGGAAGGCTTCATTACAAGGCAATAGGTGAGCAGCACTGTGGGTAAGCATTAACCCATCGGTGTAGAAAGCAAGGTCTGGGAGCTTTCCAAAGACTGCCTGAACATACATCCGGAGGCTTTACAGGGGGGTTACCTTAAGGTGTTGTGTTTAAGTCTGCCCAGCTCCTGGCTGAGCTGCTGCTGAGCCTCGTGTGACACCACAGAACTGAGGGTGCTGACCCCAGACGTGATGGCAGCATCCTCAGCCCCGTTTTGTTCCGAGGGCTGGAAACTCTCCTCCACTTCATCAGTGTCCTTGTCCCCACCTTCAGTTTCTGATGCTGGCTCAAAGTGAGTGCGAAGCTCTGGTAAAAGGAAAGAGGGGAAGAACAAGACTGTTTTGATAATTCTGTCTTCAGAGGTCATGCAGTTTGTCCTTCATTACTGTGGGTGGGGGAGGCTGTTTGCATAATGTGCTTTATTGCAGCACTGAGCAGTGGGGTACTGAAGCCTTGTGTGAGCTGGAGATTCTCTGGCATTGGTTCTAGAATGAGCAGTGCACTAGCAGAGGTAGAGATGTAGGTCACAGCTGTAGCAGGGACAAATATCGTAAGATGAGTACTAAGTTAATAAAATATGTTAAGGAGAAACTCCTGAAAGCTTGCATTTTTCCTAAATAGTAAAAAAAAAAATAAAAAAAATTGGTGGTTTTCCCTAATGCCCTGGGCCAGAGAGTGTACAAAGCATTCCTCTTCTCCAAGGAGTATTTCTAGCCCCAGTTCTCAGAACTTGCTGCAGGTGGCCACCCTTATTACCTAAGAACAGTTGCCATTTCTCTCATACAAAGTCCTAAAAAAATTGGCCCATTTGGCTTTAAAAGCTGTGGCAACTTTGCACTGAAAGGGCTCACTGTCACTAAGTCTCTCAGAACATTCCTATACTGGAAGGGGGTGCTCAGCATTTTAAAGAGTTACAAAACTACTTGAATATTTCCAACTTAACTCATTCTTAGACAATTCTTAAATGTTTATCTTCCTCCTCCTGGTGGTTTTCTCTATTGTCCATCTGTGGGCCAGAATCATCCTCTTATATTAATGCCCTCCCTTCTACACATCTGTTCCACAGCTCATTAATAATTTTTCAGAACACATAACCAGACCTGTGCAGTGTTACCCACCCTGGATCTCATTAATATGTACAGATTAATTTTCTTTCCTACTAGAAAATCTCCAGCTTGGACTGAATTTAATTTGCCTTTTTTTGTCATAGCTGGACCACACTGGGGATGCAGAACCACTGGTTATCTCCTTATTATGTGCTTTTTGTACTGCAAGTACAGCATTAATCCTCCAGATCAACACTTCTTTCTCTGCAACACTCTGACCCCCTGCCTTTGATGAGTGGCACATGGGGTGCAGTTAATGGCATGCTGACAGATTAAACATCTGAACTGTTCCATTTGCTGCAACTCTTTGATATGCAAAAACCCTTTTTAAAATAAAGGATTATTTTCAGCTGCTTTGATTTACCTGGAATAAGAATAGTGACTGCTGCTTGGACTGCACGGCGGATGATGTTATCCATTGCAAACATCCAATGGGGTCTTATTAAGTGATTTCTTAATACTTTGTTCACCTGTAAAAGTAGCAGCAAACACCATTTGCTCACACCTTAGGAAGGAGAATCTTGTTTTCCAATAGTCATAGTAAGCTTTATAAGGTAAAAACTGCATGCAGCACTAAAACCCTCCCACCTTTCAAAGTCTAAACAACAGATTTGACAGTTTTAGGCTACATCTTTCAAACCATTTCAAACCAGACTATGACATTCAAACTCTTCTAACAGCACAAGGAGGGAGAGGAATGAGGAACAGTGGGAAGCTGAAAATCCCTGGGGTGAGCTTCGTCCAGGAGCAACCTGATGTAGTGGAAGGTGTCTCTGCCCATGGCAGGGGGGTTGGAAATAGATGATCTTTAAGGTCTCTTCCAACCTAAACCATTCTGCGATGCTTCCAAGAGCTCCTCTGCCCCTGCACCAGGAAAGGAACTCACCGCATCCTGGAATCCAAACAGCACCAGATGAATCTGATTGATGGACGTGCTGTCAAAGTCCAAATCCATTTTCAGCTTGGATATAGTGGAAGCCATCACTCTCTGCTCAGGAGAGTGTATGAAGTCCCTCAAAATCCCAATAATCTGCTTGATGTGGTCCATTGAAAGTCGCAGTTCTTCAGAGCTCTGGAGAAAAGATAATGAATGTATATCAAATGCATCCCAGAGTCATTAAACATCTATTTAGTAGCATTAATATTCTTAGCATTAATATTCTTAATATTCATAGTTTTGCTTATGTGTATTTCACATTGATGCACAGAATCACAGAACTTTTGTTTCTGCAAAGTCTCTAGTTTTATCTTTTCAAAAAAAAAAAGAAAATTTAAAGAGTAATTTATATTTTCAGAAAAACCCTGTAAGTCTATGGCTACTGTGGCTGTCGCAAAGAGGTTCCAGATTATATCTACACATTCCTGCAACGTACTGCAGGGGGCAGCTCTCCTCCATAAAAACAGCAAAATGAGTCGCTAAGAGACCCACTTTTTTAGATGTTATCCTTTCAGTAAGCTGAATCTGGACTTATATCTAATCATGCAGATATTTGATTTCCTTAGGAAAAAAAAGTATGTTTATATACGCATTTATCCCAAGTCAGAAAAAGGTCTAAAATGACACAATGATTCACCAGTGTTCATTCTATGATTTGCAGTCCATAACCCCCACAGTTAAAGCCATCCAAGTGTCTGTAAGAACAACCTGCGTAATTAAAAGGTAAAGGGAGTATTACATAAATTATGGAAAAGAGATGATTACAGCAGTGCTATGAAACAGCTGGAGACTGAACCAGGACTTGCTGCTACTAAATAATCCTTCATTGCGGAAAATATTTGGAGCCCTGATTATTTCTGACTCTGAATTTTAATTGTTTGTAAGGCTGTCAGCTGTTTTGCAGTTTAAGCTCAGAGCAGAAATTTACCCCAGTTGCTTCCCCAGCCTGAGTTTGTGGTCTGTAGAGCCCTACAGGAGCCCCTGTGGTGCAGTTTGCCCAGGAAGGGAGCATGGGAAGCAGCAAACCCTGGGCTGTGCAGAGCTGACCACGGAGCAGCAGGACCTGACAGCTGAGCCACAAGTGTCAACAGCTGGCTGGGGACAGCACACCAAGAGCCAGCAGGCTCCCCTTTATGGGACTGCAGCCCAGGTGAAAAACCACAGCTTTAATAAGGATAAATGATGGGAGAGGCATATCAGAAGCAGACATTAAGAAGAAAAGGCTGTTACAGGTGTGTGGCAATGTTTGTCTATGCATTGACCAATCTATGATTTTTTCTTGCTCCTCTTTACAGTCCCTAAACCTTCCCACTCAACCTTCCCCTCTTCAGAAAATCTACCTTAGCTTTTTTAAGATTCACGTACTGTGATCTTGGCCCCTAGTTAACAAATGTTTTCATAAAAATTGTTCGTCAGTTCTCTACTTTTAAGGCGGAACATACCTATTACTACATGGTGTTCTATCTCCATATCCTTAAGAGCCAAAAGAAAAGACAACATCAAAACTACCTAACCCACCAACCTCAGCCCCCCACCATCCCACATCAAACACCCAAACCTCTACCTCATTTAAAACCAAGAGCCCATTAGCAGCAAAAGGTGGTGTTTGCTACCCATTCACACAACAGTAAACAGCTGTTCACACGTTCCCACAGTTACAGGTCTCAGGGATTAAAGACAGTCAGAAGGAACAATCCAAGCACCTTCATTTATTCGTTTTCAGAAAAGAAATAATACTACTTGGCTCATTATTTTCCTTTTGACGCGGGAAAAGGCAAGCTGAAGTGAAATTACCTGTGCAATACACTCCTGCAAATTGGAAGCAACTTTATCCTGTTCTTCCTTCAGGATTTTGTACAGGATTGCTCGGCGTTCGCTGTCCTTGCGCAGCAGGAACAGCCCAGAGTCCTTATCCTCCACGGAAGGCGAGGCGCTCCTGTCCTCCGAGGCCGAGCCCTCGTCAGGGACGCTGCGGCCGCCACCCAGCACAGGCACAAGAGAGACCTCAGCATTAGCAAGGCACCAGTACTGCCAGAAGGGAGCAAGGACACTTCTGGGGTTAAAAACTCAGTGCAAACTACAGCAGCTCAGACCCTCTGCTGGCTCAAAACACACATGGCTGATTTCCCCCTGCTAAGAAGCTGGCATTAATGTCAGTTTTGGGGAGGAAAGCTGAAACCACTAATTTTTTTCTGGATCCATACTGTAACATACTCATTTGAAAGTATTGCTTTGTAGTTTGGGAGAAGCAGAACTGTATTTCTGCTTCCCTTTCCCCCCATTTTGTCATGAATACATGGAAGGGTCAAGCACTCACTTAACTCCTAAATCCATATCCACTCAATCAATAGGACCACTGACATTTACTCCCTGGAGGAAGGAAAGTAAGTAAGTACATGGAAACCTTAAGGGAGAGGAATCATTGTTCATTATTAAATATAGACAATATTTGCATTAACTGGTAACTTGTCTATGCAACTCACTGATTAACACACCTGCTTACCTAACCACTATGTGAAAAACTTTCCCTCAGATAAAATAAAATGTGAATTAAATCCACATAGTCCCTCAAAGGTGTCAAGCGAGAAGCAAATATTTTACCTTAGTAAATGAGAAATGGGATGCTTTGTCTGAATCTCTGAAATGGATCTCTTTGGCCTTTCGAAAAACACGTCATGCTGTACATCAGAGTCTGGTGAAACAGAGCCGTGCTCACTGCTGCTACTGCCAGCCTGTTCCCCATGGATTGGCAGTGGGAGGGATGTGTTACGATTATAATCTAGGAAGAGACATTGTAAAATGTGTGACAGAACTAGGCCGAAAAGGACAAGATGCTTTGAACAGCTGTGATCATCTTCACTGATATCAAGACCTCATTTTGCAAAATGGCTGAGGGAAAAGTAACCTTGTTGATAAAAGGCAGTAACACAACTCAAAATCATTGCATGCTTAAGCAATAAAAGGTTTTCACAAGTTAACTGCTGAAGCCAAAGAGCACAGATACTCACAGGAAATGCCATTTTGTTACCCTCTCTCACACATACACGCAATCCCCCTTGGTGCCAGTCCCACAAAGTGGCTCAAATGGATATGAGCAGTTTAAAGAGCCTGAATCAAACCAAGAGGTTCATCTGCTGCTACTCCACCACAGCCGTCCCTCTAAGCAGAGAGCACTCTACTACCTGCCCTCCTCACCTCTGTGTTCATGGGCATGTGACAGGTACTAGACAGGTACTTCAGCACCTTTGTGCCAAATTTCTATGTTATGTATCAAGTTTGAAAATGCTGACCCAAACACCTAATAGACCCACATTCTCAGGTGCCAAACACCTACTCTATGAAACCTCTGAAGTGTATATAATTGTGAATCTAAAATGCAGAACTGCTTTGGCAAGTCTTTGTCAAATGTCACTTTTCTAATTTTAATTCACTACAAATGAGGCATTTATTTCTGGGGAGAGGAAAAATGGCCTTGGGAGCTTTCGGCAAGCCAAATACAAAATAAGCAAGACACCGTATTTTCTGGGAATTATTAAATTTAAATATGTGTAATTACAAATCACAGACATTTTCAATAGCTGAGTTCCTGCTGTTTTCCTGGCACAAGAAACATCCTTTGTAAAAGAAAGTGCTTAATGATTCCAATTTTTTATATAACACTTAATGATGATGTTGACTTGGGTTTGGCTGATTATTCCTTACCTGAAGGCTTGAATGCAATTTTGCTTTTCTTGCCCTTGTTCACTTGCTTCAGGAAAGAATCTCTGAGCAAATCAGATGCTGTAACACGTTTACTAGGATCAGGTTCAAAACAGAGCAAAATAAAGGCCTTTGTTTCAGCAGACACTGATTCTGGAATTTCAGGATGAATCTTAAACATCCCAACCTGCAAGTAAAACACAACTACTAATTATTTTTTATGAAACAACTGCAAGGAGGAGACCATAGGCCAAAGCTCCTATAATACGATCGCTCACACTTCTCCTGACTCTTATGGAAAAGGAGTGATCCAGGTACCACATAAAGCAGTGAAGTGACAACAAGGTTCTAATCCTGTTTTATTTCATTGCAAACATGGTGCGAATATCCATGTGATATTACACAAATGCCAAGGTATGGATGTATCTAATAATCTGCTTTCAGGCAATCTTGGGATCTGGGCATTATCGACACCAAGTGCTTCAAATACTCCTCCTCTTACCAGCCACAAATCCCTCCAGCTATTGCACAGGTTTCCCATCACCCCTGCTCAGAACTGTGTCTCTCAGCTGCTGCCTCCTCCAGCACATTCGTGCCCAAGAACAGCAATAATTTCCTCCTCCAGCACCGACAGCCTGGGGCTGCACCTGTTCTGCTCCTGCCACTGCCAAATTTCCTTGCACAAATACGCACAATGACCTTGCCAGACCTTGTCACCACCCCCACTCTCGGGCCAGATGTCTTCCCTAGCCTTTCAGTGTTATTTCATTGAAAATCACATGATGTCCAAAGGTTTAACAAGACCTTTGTTAAACCATTCTTTAAGTAATGACTCTTAGGTCATTACTTAAAAGAGTCTCTTTTAAGACTCTGTCTTTAAGTAATGAGAAATATGCTTCTACAGGTTGCTCCCCAGTGGTTTTTCCAGCTCCCCACTGCCTTCTTATTCTCTAATGTCAGTCTGGCAGAACTGTTTGGAAGCCAGAGCTGTATAACCTGTGTGCGCCGTATGCACATGTCTGGAGAGATTATGGCTTGTACTCTCAGCATCTTTACACAAAACACATCCTGGAGAACAGCACAAAGATAGTGTCCACAAGGGAGACAGTAGCCCAGCAGTTAAACGAGTGCCAGCTGCTTTCAAATAATCTCATTACAGAGCTGCATTAACACACTCTGGCACCATTAGGCACTCACAATACTGGTTCAGCTTCAATGCAGGCTGAAGCAAAAAATGCTGAGCAGTCCTGCTTCTGTTTGAATAGCAGTGCAGTAATAAAATGCTAGTAGTGCTTTAAGGCCTTCCAAACCATGATTCCAAGCATATTCAAGACTCAGTGTCACAAACTGGCAGCATTCTGGTGCCTGGTTTCATCCTTATGCACTAAACAAAAATCTAGGAAAATTCCAAACCAGGACCGGGAAGTTTGAAAGCTTGTCTCCGATCTTATTTTAATCCCTGTTGCTCAAGGGGAATTAGTTTTGCCACAATCACCTGCAAACTCTGTGGCAACATTAGTGTACTTTGTCTCCACGGAATGCCATTTGTTTGCGCTCTTTTGACACAGATGCACACGTTCTATGCTCACAGAATAAATACCATACAGTGCACACACAGCCAGGAACTACCCACTTCTTCATTTACTACAGACCCTTTTCTCTACTTGGCCCAACTCTTTGGTCATTTGCAATTTCTAAAGTGACTGCAGAGGGAGACTTAGACCTTCCCTCTCCTCACCTGCCCTACGCATGAGAGCATTCACGTGTGGAGGTGGAGACCTCAAAAGTTCGCTATTCCAAGTTTGCCAGACTTCTTTTTACATGCTCACCCAGCCAGCCTGCTTCAAATCCAGCTTCCAGCTTGCTTACTTTCATTACACAGAAAAAGAAAACATGGTTTGTAATCTATGGTGCCTAGCAAGATGCAGTTCCAAACAGGTCCCAGCAGAGCCAAGAAACAGGAAACAAAACCAAATGCCTGCCTGTAGTACATTAACACAGTCTGCAATAAGAACGCTAAAAACTTTTCCACATCCTTGAAGAAAAAAAAAGGCAAAAAATGTATTTTAAAAAATGCCAACCCTGAGACTTCAGAGCACAGCTCTGTAGCCTGGAAGTGGTTGTTAGCAGTAGGTAGGACAAGCACGATCCTGCCAGAGCTCACCTCGTGAACCTGCACAGAGCTCGTTGAGCCCCCAGAACTGAACCATCACTTCTTGAGTGTTCAATAAACTGTGCTGAAAAATAAGATGTGTAACTCACTGAACAGTTCAACTACATGCCAGGTACATAAGATGAAAAGGCATCTGCCAAGAGAATTGTATCTGACATTTACAGTGATGTGGAAAAAGTCTCTCTCCATGGCTCCCTCAGGAAAGCTTCAGTGAGCCAAACCACGTTCACCCAGGCAGCTTCTTTTGAGGTGTGTCACAAGTTGACAGCACCAAGGTGACATATTATACCACTGAAATAGCTGCATCAAAACCCATAATCATCCCCTTCTTTGCCTTTTAGCTGTGGTGCATGGGACAAGTCGTAGGCCTAGTATGACATATGGCATTACATGTCATGCTGAACTGCAGCCCAGATTTCTGTATCTATTGATAAAGATCTCATTTTGCCACCATGCTTCCATTAGTGATGACACTGATGATCACATAGTGGCTTTCAACAAGATATATGAAAAAATTACAACATTGGTAATTTAAAGCAGTTTGCTGGGTTATGGATGGGATATTTTCCCCATTATAAGAATGAGAATTCTGAAGCATAAGTGACAACTTCAGTGCTTTACAAAAGGTCTACTGCAAGCCAGTGGAAGAACCAAAAATTTTCAGTCCACTTATTTGACACATCATAGCTGTTACACTCCTGTTAATTACAGAGCTAGAACAAGTTACTTTTTTTAAACTTTACTATCAAAACGATCTGAAGAATTGTCAACTATTAATCTGTGCATTTGAAAACAGATACATTAAGAGAAACAAAGTAGTAGAGACAGCAGCTTACTGAGGAGGTAGCTCTGACCTGAAGGACTTGGAATGTAAAATACAGAGTATTTTACTCCTTTAATACATACTGGAAATCCTGGAAAGCAATTCTCCTGCCCTTTTCCATCACATCTTCCTGCATCCATGTTGCAGAGACTGGGCCTTTGAAAGGTTTTCCTTTGGGAAGGAAGCTTACAAAAATGACTTCAAGAAACAGAAATAACTTGTTTGCCATTATTGGGGAGACTGGTTACAAGAAGGAAATAATAAACCAAGGAGATGAAAAAAGACAGATAATATTAGTTTTCATAAGTCTTCACTCATTTTTTCAGACTGCTGCTCTGAGTCATGACCTATTTCCAGCACAAAAATAACTGATCACCCCCTACAGCAATACAGCTTACAGAAGGGAAGGATCTTCCAGTGAGAGTTAAAAACACAGGTCAGACTATGGCTTTGTGCAAAACAACCCATGTAACACAATGTTACTACCAATTAATATTATAAAATTAAGCTACATTTGAAAATTCATCGACTCTAAAGCAAAAAAACTATATTTACTTTAAACATTGCAGCTTGAGGCTCCCCTAGTTCATGAAATGGAGGTTTGCCTGTTGCCATCTCAATAATGGTACAGCCCAGTGACCAGATGTCAGCTGGAGCACCATATCCTCGGGGTCCTTTATCGATGATTTCTGGAGCCATGTACTGCAAGGTTCCTGGTCAGGACAAAAAGAGTAGTCACATGTATAGTCTTCATTCTTATTAAAGAGGATTAACACAACACTCAGCAAGCCAAGAGTTGTCAAATGCAACCTGTATAGCCAAAATACTCAATTTCCCACATCAGCACTGAAAACTAGACATAAACTTATGTTTTAGCATCTTTTTTATAAACTATCTTTTTGCCCCTCCTTTCTAAAATAAGGTTTCGAACTGCTGAAAGTCTATTCACATAATCCAATAGCATCCTCAGAAAATAAAATTATATCAACAATTTTTGCAGACACCAACTTTTAAAGATTATGCATGCAAGAGATGAGAAAATCCAAGAAGTGATAGATAGTCTTCATGAGAATAATTTTTCATATTTTACCCCAATAATGAGAACACCAGTGACAGGCAATTTCAAACAGTTAGTTCGGAAAAAAGCTATTTTTGTAAATATAGGGCAATAAATAAGAGAACCCATCATAATTTGTCTAGAATTCCAGGATGTCTTGGATGTGCTTGGGATTTCTGACATCCAAGGTTAGCAAAAAGAACCCCAAACCCCACAAACCAACCTGTTAGAATTTCTGAAACTATAAATGTTGACAAAATGAGATCCTGTCTGTAGACAATCTGAGTGTAATACTAGTGGTAATACTGATAAAGAACAGTACAGTAAAAAATTAAATAAAAGATGGTCAATTTGGTATCACTGTTACTGAACCATTCACTAACAGCGAATGAGGTCCTTACATGAAGTCCACACCACCAGCAGAAACCTCTAGATGTTCAGAGTGTTTTGAACACTACAATTCTTCTTCAATTTCTCCACCTGAATTTCTACCAGCTCTGTTATTACATCTTTAAATTAAATTATTTTTCTTCTCAAGAATGCAATAAAACTACACTGTGGTAGAGCTGTGAACTATCAAGTAATGGACATATGGTGAAGATAAAAGGTTATCATATGTTCATTGAATGTGACTGCTGCAGAATGAAAGTTCAAGCCACAGCTTTGCCCTCAGGCTGTGTGTCTTGAATGGAGGGATATAATGTTTAAACTACCAGAAGCCTGATTCCTCAAACCAGGTGATTTTATTACATAATGCCTAAAATCTAGGGTTTATGTACTGAGTTATGGAATAAAAACAAATTGCTAGAGACCTTTTAAGGCCCTCTGGGGTATAGCTACCTGCTTACCGATTTTAAATCCAATATGATAATCTAAGTATTTATTCGCATGGCAAATTAAACAGGGCTGAAAACTTGCAAGAGAACAAAGCAGTAGGGCACAAGGAAAGAGTTACCTCCTTTCATTACAGTATGGTGACTTTTCTTAAGATACCTTGTCTCCATATATCATCCCTACTGACAATCAGTTGCTAAAAAGTCACTAAGGAGTATGGAAAATACAGGCAAAGAGAACGATTTTCCCTCAGTACCTGCTCCAACCCTAACAGCAATCAGCCATAATAGTGGCTTCCTGGGCAAAATTAAATTTTGGACTACGACTTCTAAAAGCCACAAAAGTGTCTTCCACCATGACTTTAACTATTACCTTATGGAACACCTTTATATACTTAAAAGTTTGCAGAATATCCTGCAGAAATGAGCAGCACAATACATCACACCATGTGGTACTGCAACTCTTTTCCATGGAATGTAATTGCATCGAACCAGCCTAACAAAAATGGCAAGGACAAACATTGCAGGCAAAACCTGAAAATGCCCTTTTCCAGAGAGAAAAGACCTGTACATATCTGAGCATTATCAATCCAGTTGCAAGCAAGATGGTTGATAAGAGAATTATTTATTGAATAATATGTTTGGAAAAAAATAGTGAACCTCCTTAAAGGAATGCTTCAGAAGGCAGCATTTAGCCAGCTCTGTTCAGACATACTCTCATATGTGTGTCTATGTTGTGGCATCTGGAAAACGAAGAGATTTCTTCTTGTAGATCTTCATTCTTAAAACATTTTAATGTTTCATTTGGGATTCCAAACAGGACAAATAATTTTTTTTCTTCTCTTTAAAGAACTCCTAACTTAACTTGATTCTAACTACAGTCTTTATAGCTTTAAAGGAAATAGATTTGCTTAAAATGCCTGCACCTGATGAGATGCTGATCTCATGAGATCCTGATCCAGACATCATATGCTGTATTCAGATAATGATACAATATGGGACTAGTTTCCAATTCGCAAGCTTTGCTAATAATGAGTAAAAACAACTGAGAAAGGTAAGCTACGTCAGAAGCTTAATTTTCTTTTCATGGCTTCCTTTGTAAGAAAGCTGGAGGGACTTCAGACTCACCACCAGATAGGTAAAGGGAAGTCTTGATTTTCACTTAAGTGAAGGTTGTTATCGTCTGTCTTCCACACATGACTGATGGCTTTGTCTGTGTACCATTTACTTAAACTGCAGGCCTGTAAGAGGCTTGTGCTATCAGCCTTTGCATAAGGCCATATAACAAACAAAAACATAATGTTACCTTCATCCACTGATCACAGAATTGAGAAACTATGTGACCACACATTCATTTTTTAATGTGGAGTTTCCCCTTTTGCTCAGCAATTTTTGTTTTCCCTGAATATTACAACTCTTTACAACCTTGTTGTATTGAAAGCTGTTCTGTAACACATCAGCCTAAAATTTTAACGTAAACTGTTCTTTTTACTGTCCTTAGCCAGTTGGTTGGGTTTTATAATTAATACCTCAAAACTGAAAGTGTTCCTAAGTTTGAGTTTGGTTTTCTGCACTTTTAAACATACATCTAGAAAGTGTGCATGAGTAAGTTACTAATATCAAGATTGCTAAACGAAGAAGTTGCTGTATTCAAGTGTTTCCAAATGTAATTGCAACCAAACAATTGCTACTTAATGAACACTTAGAAGAAAAGCTTTTACCCCAAAAAAGTAAAATGGAAGAGAGATACATTTTTTAAAAAAAGTAAAGAAAGCTATCAAGCCTATGTTTAGGGTGATCACACCCCCATTTACTCTTCCCTGAAAACAGAGACCCAATGGTGTTTTCATCAGTAACCCAAAGAGCCTCTTGGCTCAAATGCTAAATCTGTCATGAAAACCCTTAAAAACTCTGCTAGATTAATCTTACCTGTAAATGTTTCAGTGCATGGATTGATCCCTGCCAGCCGTTTGGAAGTACCAAAATCCGATATCTTAACCACGCCACTGTAGGTGTTCACCAAAACATTGTCCCCCTGTGGTTTGCATAGGAGAGGGAAGGCGGGGAAGGGGTGAGGGTGGAGGAGGAGAGGGGGAAGGAGGGAGGGAGGCAGCAAACAGGGAGGGGAGACAGATGAATACAGATTCTCAATCTCAATACTCCTTCAAGTTTGCACTTATCTTCATAATACACCTTTCTAAAAAGGAATATTCCAGGAGCACCAGGAGAAGGAATTGGTTTATGCTTTCATTTTCAGCTTCCTTGAAATCCTACCAAAAATTCTACTTCAGATTAGAGCAAAACTAACTGAAGTAAATAAGATAAAAGGCAAATCAAACAAGACACACTAAAGGAAAAGTTACCTTTATATCTCTGTGTACAATCTGGTTCTCATGGAGATACTTAAGGCCTTCCAGAATCTGCTTGGTGTAAAATTTAATTGTAGGTTCTTTCATTGGGCCCCACTTAGATCTTAAGAGAGCTGAGAGGCTGCCTACAGGAGTTTAAAAAGAAAGTGTATCAAGATAGTGAAATCCTCAAATTAACATGAAACAGTTAAGTCTGGATGAAGCCTTTGCTCAACTTCCTAGTATAGAAGAAAAGCAGTACCTATGATTAAGCCAAATTCTTGCTAGATCACTCAAAGCAAATAGTTTGCTGCTGCTCTGGACTGGTTACTTCTCACTGCCTCACAGTAGGTGAGGTTCTACTTCCATGACAAGAATAAATGTTCTGACAGGGCTGGATCCACGCCCCTCACTTCACTGAAACAACTGCTGAGACTGCGACTAGCACACATTTAGCCCTTAATGAAACAAGGACTGCAGGCAACACTGTACCGTGTTGTACTTTGCACTTCATGAACCACAGGTATGGGCAAAGAGAAGCTGATTTTCTTGAGGCAGGGAGAGTAGAATCAAAAACAGAAAGAGCCTTCTCTTTACAAATGCGGGATTAACTTCTGGCAATATTCAGAGACAGGAAAGAAAGCTCTTGAAAAAGCCGTCTGAATGGATATTCAGAGTAGGAGATAGGTCATCCACACATCCTCAATTCTAATAAAACTAATCTTTAAATAACAC
>VZTA01016563.1:61779-73727 GCA_013398855.1 Mohoua ochrocephala | reverse complement strand
ATCAGCCTCAAACCCGCGACAGCACGATGCAAAGCTGAAGTAAGCATTTATACCTGATAACTGTACTGTTTTTTGACAAAGTAATTTTATTCTCTTAAGGTCAAATATTTCTCTAACTCCTACATCTGTAAGGTAGCTGTGATGGTCCAAAAAACATGAGAAAGGCAGACTTTGTAATGAAAGGTAAAGTCTTTGGTGAAGTCCAACTTAACTCATATAAAGATTTCTGGATATTCAGAAGTCTTTGTAAGATCTAAGTTTGGAAGGAAGGTTATTCCAATTATTCTAATATTTTAAAAAGGAAATAGATACTAAATTGTAGTTAAGTCTTTGATGTATTTTGGAAGATGCCAAATTCAAATAAGCTGCTTTTTCATATTGTAGAAGAGAAATAAGTAGTGAATTATGTGGCACATACATGGAATGTATTGCTTTACATAGCAGAAATGTGTCTGAATCTCTTAATGCTATAACCAAAGCTGTAGTATCTTTGAGACAAGGACAGAATATTTGGCTTTGGATTTTATTTGAAGAAGCAAAAGCAGTGAAAGGAATTGGAGCTCTTTTTAGACAAATAGAATTTCTTTATGTTTTTATTTGCTCCTTTGCATGTTTGGTTAGAGTTATAAGTCCTGTGAACCATCAAAAATTAGCTCAGTTTTTCATTTTGTAATACATTATTAAGGTGTTGAAAATTTAGCTTAATGAGTTACTACAATTGCTGGAAATAGTCCCTATCCATAGAGCAGTGATTTGATTTTTCTTCGTGAGCGAAATTCTTTAAAAGTATAGGCACTTCTTCTGCTCTTCATGCCATCCCTGTTGTTCTTCCTCAAGTATCTACTGAGTTCAAGAATTAAATCTGCCTTACTTGCAGTAGGTTGTTCAGTACGTTGCATGTCAACAGCATTCAGCAAGTGTGAATAGTTCCTAACCATTCATAAATTCAGCATAGCAGTGTGGGTTGTTGCAGTTTATGGCAGAGGTTTCTGGACTTTGGGATGCGTGCCATTAGTCAGCAGAAAGTTATTTATGACTTTGCACAGAACTATGAGCTGTTGTGGGTAACAGCGACAGCTGTCAAGGATATCTGAAAACACTCTGTCTAGGAAGCAAGCTTTATATATCAGTATTTTATGATAGAATTCAACCAAATCATGAATGCATGCATAGAAAAAGACAAGCTTCTTTTACAAATTACTTTCAGATTTTTATTTTGCAAGCAGTGTGTTGTACATCTAGTTCAACTAGATGTACAACATGAGCTGCTTTAGGAAGGGAAGTCACTTTCAATCTTACTTCTTTTAAAAGAGGGAGTGAATAAGAAATTTCTTTAAAGTATGTCTGGATTTTAAGAGTTCCAGCTGGTATTGGTACACAGCCTCATCTCCTGTCAGGCTCTATTCATACTTCATGTGATACAACGTAGAGCAGGGATTTATATAGCTTTTTAAAAACAAAGCACAAAATCCAACCAAAAAGGGGAAAAAACCCAGAAGTGGTCAAGTAGATGGAGAAGGGCAGAGATGGGGCAGGTCGGAGGAAACCAAGCTGTGGTGGCACAAGGTGAAGTAACCAAAAGTATCTGACTTTGTTGGTAAATATCTGTCCAGAGATCAGACTGCTACTTAAGGGTGCAGTTTCAAGATTTGTCACCAAACATACATGAAACCTGATGCTAATTGTGTGTCTAGATTTGGGCTGAATAAAGTTGAAGACAGTGGCAGCCTACTCCTTGGGTTGATTTACTCATCAAAAATGTCAGCAATCACAGAATGGATAAGGTTGGAAGGGAGCTTCCTAGTCTGAAAATATATTTGGGGTTTCTTCTATATTTTTAGAAAACTAGTTGTGCAAAAGGACTGCAGAAGTTATGCAGAAAGCTGTGTTTAAACATCTCAGAATGAAGATGTCCTGTTAAACCTTTAATGAGTGATGTTTTATCTAGTCGTGAGACTTTGCCTCCTTTGATATGGAGGTGGACTGTGCACTTTGAATGTGGCTTTTTAGTATTTCGATTTCCTCCCCTCCCCAGCTCAGTCAGTGGCCTGAATGCTGTTTCAAGACACTGATTTCTCTGAAATTTCTTTAGTATATACCTAGTACTAAAGCAGCAGGTGAATTTTCAGAGTACCCAGTGGGATGAAGGTTGTATGATACAGTTGAAATGCAGGAAAGAGTAGTGGACTGGTTTTCATGTCAATTTATTTCAAATATCTAGGACTCCTAACATGATGTTCAAAACTGATTCAAAGTACACTCTGAAGAGACTTCAATTTAAGAAATTAATGCTGTTAGTTTTGAAAAAGTAGTATGTTGGTCCTAAGGTGAAAATCCAGAGAAAACTGAGTCAGTAATAAATTTGAAAAAAAATTTTTAATTACTTGGAGCTGTCTAAACAGGAATTGACACACAATTCTATTCTTTGCTTCATTGCCTGATCATCCCTGATCCATGATGATCCCATAATGTTTCTGTGTGTGCAGTTGAATTTTTCTTTGTATGTTTTTCTGTCTTCAATAACAGGTAAAATAACAGCCCAGTATGTTCTTTCTGCTGTTGAGCTCTAATGAGTTTTACTCAATTATAAGCAAAGGTCTCTCTTTGCTTTATAATGAGATGGGGAAAATAGCACAAGATGAGTATTTAGCATCTGTACATCATAGCAGTGTAGTTTAGGTTACATTTCGAACTTTTATTCTGGAATTCTGTAACTTCTGAAAGGCTGACATAACTTTCAGTAAGTTTTAATTCTGATATAATAGATGCAGCGCTTTTCAGTCTGCACAGTGTTTTTTTTTTTCAGTTAAGTCCATCTTTAGAATCTCCTTGCTAAATCAGGGGGCAGACAGGAAAGCTAATGGAGAAGGTTAGTGTTCTGCCCAGTGAGCCACAATCTTTGATCATTTCACTCTACCTGTTTCATGTAGAAGCCATTCTTGTTAGACTTAAATACTTAGATATAATTTCAATTTATTTAATCTTAAATTTAGTTGCTGATTTCCACCTTTATGCTTAATTATTTGATCACTTTTCCACTGGTTGAAGTGATAGAAGGAGCTGAAAAGCCATCTTTATTCCATGAAAGGGAGAAATGTTTTATGCAGCATGTCTGTAATTCAGGAGTTATTTATTACATGTTCCTCAGTTGTGTCAGTGTTGCATTTGAAGCTACTGGAGTTGAATGCATTTCCTTATATGTGGTTTGAAAACCAAACCAAGACCAGATAGTTTATAATTCTGAAAGGAGCAGTTAGGCTTATCTGAAGGGAATAAGGGGTCTCTTTATTTTTTTAATGGAGTCTTGTTTTAATTTATTTTAATGTCCTTGAGGGAGTCCCAACTTAAATTTCATTTATGCATTTGTGTTCAAGAATGAGAACAGAAAATTTGGTCATGCACAAGATGTCATAGTCTGAAGACTTGCCAAAGAAGAAGAAATCCCAGTGAATGGTGATTCTTTTGAGCAATGATGAAAACTTCTGTCCTTGGTCACTGAAGATAAAACAATGCCGTTTCCTATTTACTTTTCTTAGTACCACTCAGATTTTTCAGGGGGTTCTGATGTTTTTCTACTCATCAAAGCAAGCAGCAAGATGTTCTCAATGTTTGTTTTGTGCTGTTCATTGGATACTGGCTTCTCATAAAACTCATGAATCCTGAGGAAAGCAGTTTTCGTATCTGTGTGGTCATACTATTGATGCCAACTTTAGGAACACTGTGACAATTTATTAAAAATTGAGGCCCTAATGCCCAGCTGGATGCACTTTCTTTCTTCTCCTTCTATTTATATTCATAAATATAATTATGCTTTGAAGAAAAAGGATTTACAGCATTAACTAAGAAGAAAAAAGTCTTGTTGACTAACTTCATACTGGTCACAAAGTATTGAGAATGTTATCCTTTCTACAGATCTTAAAACCTGCAGTCAACTGCTCTATATTCCTAAAAGACCTGCCAGTCCTAAAAAGTGACTTATAATTTGTCAAGGTAGACATTAGAATGTACTGAGCAACCAGTAGTGCAGGATCTACCTGTTAGGAAGTGAGACACATGAACAGGAAGGGCCTTGCTGTTTCATTTAATTTGTCATTGTAAAAGTCAAGTCATAACAGTTCAAACCATGCCAGTTCATGTCAAAGCTCCTCTGTCTGCTTTTGGTAGGAAATTAGTTATTTTTCATACAATTAACTAATGTGAAGATTGATGCACTTTTATATATATTTTATATATATATATAAATATATATAAAATTTGAAAGTGCATATTCTTGCATGTATTTCTCTGTGCGTGTATAAATCATCGGATATTTCTTCTATTTTAGGGGTGCAACAAAAACCCGGACATCAACTCCTCCTAGTGTGGCAAGAGCCATGAGCACGGGTGCTTTAACAAACAGAAGAAAAACTAGCAATTCAGATATTTACTTAAGGTAGCTTTTAACTTCATGGATTTTGTCATCAGCAGAGCCTTCATTAAAGGGGATTACTTACTGCAAAAGAAGTTGGGGAATGTATTATTCTCTGCAGTTAATAGATGATCAATATTATTTGGCTTGTTTAAAATGCTCAATATATTTTGCATGTTTATCATCTGACAGCACACCTTTGTCATCAGCTGTCTCAGCTGCGCACAGAAGACCCTGTTAGAAATGTCAAAAACCACTTGGGAGCTGTTGAAAAAATAAGCAAATATTCTTTCAGTAGAAACTGAATGAAATCTGCATGCTAAGCACACAAATTGTCTTGCCCTTTTAAAGGGTAGGATGAAAATTGTATTGCTGGTTTAGCCTTTCTTTTTTTGACAAGCTAAGTTTTTTAAGTTTTCAAACACTCCAGTTAATCTAAGTAGTCAATGAAATATTTGATCCTGCTCCTAGAACTACGGTGTTGTTTTGTTTTCTTTCAGGGAAGGTGGGTATCTGGAGATAAATATGGGAGCCTGGGTAGCGTTGTGTATGATGCACCGCTGTAAATAGGAAGTGCAGGCATGAAAATGACAGTAACAATAACTGTATTCATTGCAAGGATTAGACTAACTTTACATCAGGTTATACTGAACTGGCTGACAGAGAATGTTCTTCATCTGGGAACTTTCAGGTCTGACGGGAAAACCGGGTGTGACAGTGGAGACTGCCCATCCTCAGTCAATGGAGGAAGTGCAAAAAGCAGCGAAGGAATTTCACCTGTACAGTTATCCAAGTTCTGCCATGAATGTGGAACAAAGTATCCAGTGGAATGGGCGAAGTTCTGCTGTGAGTGTGGAATTCGAAGAATGGTTGTGTGAACACGTTCTTAAAAGCAGAAAGAAAACAAGAAGTTGGAACATCTGCTAGGTACTGTTGCATGGAAAGCTCGAGCACTCCATCCAGTTAGACTTCATGCTGCAAGCATCGAAACACCATTTTGTAATTTTCTGAGTGCAATCTTCTGGTTACAGTTATTTATAAACAAATATATATACTGTATATAAAAATAGCAGCTACCTAAAACTGTGCCATTCAAGGAAATACTCTTTACTCTTTGTTGAAAATATTTAAAATTAAGGTAAAAATGTGTTAAGTAACCTAGGTAGCAGAAGTGGTTCAATGTTATTTTTTTTGTAAATCCTACTAGACAAAGGATTTTTTAAATCACTTATGTAGGGTAATACTTACCTATAGGGAACTAGCCATGAACAACTTGGGCTTCAAAAGTTTCTCTTTGGAGGCATTTCCTTCATCTGTGACAGTAACTTAGATGCTCTGTTCTAAGTGAAAACAACATGAGCAACTCCTTATAAATTCCTGGAAAAAAGTGTAAAAAGTCTGGATCTTTAAGCTCTTTAACATTAATATGCTAATTGGACTTTCCAGTTGCTTCCTAGGATTTTTTAAAGAATCAAAGTGGAAAGACTACCTGAGAATTCTCTTTGCATGTAAGAAAAAAGACAAGAAAGACAAGATTTTCTTTTTGTGGCTTTCCATGTTTTGTTTTTCAGTAAGAACGTGTTCATGTTTTTATCTATTTATAAGGAAAAGTATGGTTTTCATTTTATTATGATTCATTTTATTAAGTTCCTTTTGTTTCGAAATACTTGTCTTCCTCCTCCTGTGCTCCACCATGACTAGCATATCTATAGGTGTTGTGCTTTGTCTTTGTCCTATTTCCAGAGGTCCTGCTCATTTTTTTTCTCTTCGACCATGCTTATCCTACCTAAATGTTGAATTCTTATTTTGAAAACAGCCTTCTTGATGTATCCAATACCAAAAAAAAAATAGTTCTATAAAAATGAATGCTATTAGAGCAGTAGATCTTGATGTAAGTAGTATTCTTATTCCTGTGAAAATAGCACAGCTTACACATATGAATGCATAGGGGAGTAACTGTGCTTCACAGGTTTATGTGTCAATACCTGACTTTTTTTTTTTTTTTTTTGCAATTTTGTGTACTCCTGATTTCAGAACAGCAATCTCTTCAAGTTAGTAATAGACTTCACATTAATTCATTGGGAAGAAAGGAGAGACTTGAAGTTGTTGGGTTTTTTTACTACTTACACAGAATACTAAAACCATTCACAAGCCAAATCACGTAACTTATATCTTAATGTAGTAATTTATTTAGTGAAGTTTTGCTTTGAAGTACTTGCACCATCTTCATTATGCATGACAGAACAATCTGAAACAACTTAACTGTGCCTTTCCCACAGTAAATACATTTTTTGTCAGAAACTGGTACTTTCAGCTCACAAACGCCATTAGTTCCAATTCATTTAATTTCTTTGTAACTTATACAAAATATGATGTCATGTTCCATGACAGTATTATGGTCATTGCTTGCATTCTCAAAAGTTGTGATTATCAATGGGGCCAGTTTGGAAGAAAGCGTGATTGAAGAAAAGCATCTTCAGAGCAGATACCAGTCTAAGAGAATGAGAGATTTGAGACTTGATGTAGTCATGTTGCAGGCCACAAGCTATTGATGTTTTAAAACTAGTTCAATGAGTATCTTGCACTTTTTATACAATTTTTTTTTAAAATTATCCTTCATCCAGTGTCGTCTTATTACAATTGGTGTAATCTGGCTACCAAGCATGATAGGATAGATGACTGGTACTGATAGTTAGAACTGACAAATCCTAGCCAATTTATTTTCTAGGTAGTTTAAATTCTAGGGTCCGTATTATGGCACATTCATATCTGTACTTGGAAAAACTGGAATTCTGTGTTCTTTCCATAGATAAGCCTGCTTTGGAAAAATTGCCCTGGATTTGGGCCATGGAGGTCTGCAGACTGAACTATTGCGAGCTGAGAGTCCATCAGCAAAGATACCAGTCCAGAATAGGTTTGATTAGATAGTGAATCTACTCTGACCTGATGAATTTTCAGTTGTTTCTGCTGGAAAATGCATTTTACTATTTATTAAAAATGCTTTCTACAAAGGGAATGTTTAGTACGGTACTAAATACCTTTCAAATTTTCCAGGGTTATTGTAACTGTAGGAAAAAAACATATTGACTGTTTCTCCTTTGAATCGTAGGTGGCAGATTTCCTAGTTTCAAATCAATCCTCATACAGTTACTGTATTTTCTGCTTTGTGAGCTGTTTGTGAGATTCTTTGCTTCCAATGCAGCATTTAGTGAATTACTTGAGTAGCACATCATTTGCTTCATTTACACGTCTGTGATTTATCATGAGGATTAGATAGGGAATTAACCTGAATGGAAACAAAGGTTTTTAAAACTGATCTTTTAATTTGGCCCTACAAAGAAGGTCTATGAAACATAATTAACTGTTGATAGTAACATTGGATAATGTGTGTGTGTTGTAATCTACAGTAAATATAAGCAGACGATGAAATTCTTTTTGACTGTGTAGTTTGTTGCTGTATGGTAAGACTTAGGAGAGGCCCAATATGTTTTGTGTTTACCTCAACTGGTTTTGTTACTGAATGACGTAGGTTTCTGAAGTCTGTGATGTTACAGACCCTAGCCTGTATTTCTCAAGTTACCAGCACAGATCATTGTAATTCCATCTCAATGGATATTTGTACAAAACAGTAGATTGGTTTTCATAATGTCCCTGCAGAACTGAATGTGGGAAACAAATTAGTTTTATTTAAAGAAAAAAAAATGTAGGGAGTTGGACTGAATTTTCAATCTTTAGTGTATTACATGTGTCGGGAAGTTCCCAGATTTAATTTATTGGTGATCTACATCCAAACCCTCTTGCCCAACCTTTTTGCCTTGGTTTTCATGAGAGGAAAAAACATGGAACTATGCACTGTCTGTTTATAGTGAAATTTAGTGATGCAATTGTTGTGGTGATTCCTATACCAATGTCTAACCCTATGACAGATTTTCTTTTACTGTCTGCCGTTTTATCTTCCTATTGTTCTTACTAAGGTTCTTCCATTCATTAAAGAAGGAGGGGGTGAAAAAGGTCAAAGATAAAATTCCATTTAAAGAAACAAGGAAGAGGCTGGTTTTGATGTTTGGCCTGAGGGAGTTTGCATTCTCATTCTACTTTTATGATTCTATCACAAAGGACCTCTCTGTGCCAGGAAGTAGTGCAGGATCCTTGGAACTGTGCTGATAGAAGTGCAACGGAGTTATGAAAAATACTAGCTTCAACAGTAAAAACAGCATAGCATACAGCTTAATCTCTATATGATGTACCTCACAGAAGTTTATATTTATGCATGGTGCCCACACCCTAGGTAGTTTCAGAAGTGGACTCTCTAAATATACAGCAATTAAATATATGTGTTTATATGGATAATTAGTCTTATACACAACTGCAAGGAGGTGGGCACAGGGAGGTGCTTCACCCCCATTTTAGGTTGTAACTATGAAATGAACATATAGGCAGAATTTTTCAAATTTGCCAAAGACACTCGAAGAGCCCTTGAGCTCCTTGGAGGGAGTGAGGAAGCTCCACCTGAGAGTTCCCTGGCCGGGAGGGCCAGGCAGGGAAGGCGGCAGGCAGGGGGAGCTCTCCATGGTGCTCCGGCGCTGAGCCTCTCTTGCGGTGCTGGGACAGCGGCTGCTCCAGTGCAGCCACGTGTCCTGCACCTTCACAGGATGGGAGCTCCAGATTTTAATATAACACCTGACTCAGTCTTTATGCATCATGGAAGTTCTTTGTCATCTGCAAGAGACTAGCTCCTAATTCACCAGCGCAGCTGAGAGTTAGTGCCTGAAATGCAGGGAGAGTGTTTCCGTGATGCCTGCTCACCGAGTCAGTGGAAGGAGGTATGACTGCAGTGCTTTAAATGCTAATAAACCAGATGTGTGCACACTGATGTAGACTATGTAATTAGTCTGCATATAAAATTAAATTGTATTGTCTATGTATTACAAAGGTCACAAGAAGTGCTAGTTTCCATCACATAGACTTTGTATATCTGCAAAGAACAAACCTGTTTTGAGTGTTTTTAATCTTGGCTGAAAACTTTGTGTTTAGTAAGAGCACTTTTTTCAATTTTACTTCTATCCAGTTTGACTAAGCTATGAATAGTTGTATGGGTTGTATGAGAAGGTAGAGTTTTCATCTTTGGTAAAATTTGTATTAGTGACTCTGGTGAAAATAGTTTTATTGCCTTTCAAGTACAGCTTACTCCAACTTGTGATTGTTTTGTTGCTGGTTGGTTTGGTTGGTTTTTTTCCAACTTGCTAAGTAAGGTTTGAGTGACCTAATTGTGTTGTTGGAAGAAGTGTTAGGTAAAAGACTCCATTAGCTGAATTTAGTAGTTACTTGGTTGATATTTTCGTTCCAGTATTCACAGTGTAAGAGATTACTCTTGCATACTAGTTTATTTTTTGTTTTGTTTTAGGTTTGGTTTTTTTGATGTTATATCATTCCAGAATAATACACGTTTCTGGAGGATCCTATTTAGTCCCATTCCACTTCATCTTGCCAGAAAACAGTGTCTTCATATTTTCTCTTAATTAGTGTTTGTTCTTTTCAAAAATGATCAGTAGGGAAATTATATTTCCCCAATTTGAATATTTGAGTCAGGAAATCCAATACTCAGTTTAATATAGCTGAATATTGAACCCACGTTCTGAATGGAAGTGCATGATTTACCATAGTTCTATATTTCTGTTTGGCTTTCTGGCAGAACCATGAATGGGTTTGGGTGGGATCTGTAAAGTGCTGAGTACACTGCAACTGTTACAAAACCTAAGTTATATGATTGCTCTAACTCTTGGTGTTCATCCTTCATATGACATTTAATACGTTTCTCTTCATAAGTTTATTTATTGATGTTCCATGTTTTTAAATGGCGTGTTCATTCATGTGTTGGAGGTGATTAATTCTTTCATCATTGCATTTATTATGTTTGCCTTGCCCCTCAGTATGTGGAATATTTGTTTGTGACCATCCAGTGAGGTTTTTTTTTGCCAGAATTCCTGGGTTTGTTTGCATCTTATTTCGTGTATTATGTTTATTTTAAAGTGTCAGTTCTGCTTTAATTAATAAATGTAAATCACCACCTAATGCTAATTTGCCACTTGTTAACAATAAAGCAAATATGCCAATAAAGCTTCTTGTGATGCACAAATTTTTTTAGTCAAATGTGAAATTATCTTAAATAACATAGCATACAGGTAAGTAATATAATTTCAACCTTAGGAATATTGTGATGTCTGATCTCAGGTACACAAAGAATAGGGTTTTTTAATTGACTGAGGTGAGATTTGGATTCCTAAGTCGCCTTGAAAAACATACCAGATATTTAAATCAGTGCGATCTGCTTATATAAAGTCAGCTCCATATCTCCTCTATTTCTCCAACTATACTGAGAGTTTAGTTTATGTGAAGCCCAGCACTGTGACATCTGTAGTATTTTTTTCTTTTTTTTTCTTAATAATAAAACTATAAGGGATAGTAAACTTAAGCTTGATATAGGTTTGTTCTCCTTCATGACATTTGAGCACTGTTTGATTGATGAAATTATTAAGAAAAAAAGCGCAGAAGTTTATATTTTTCTTCGGAATTTCACTTCTGTGAGCAGATATTACAGTAAAGGTTTGGATTGCTGATATTTTTTGGCTAAATGTGGATGAATATAAATCAATTCCTCTTTTCATTCCTTTTTTTAGGGGAAACTTCCTTCTACTGAGCTCTTTAGTTTACTTGGAGAGATATGGATTTGAAAGGTAGACTATTCAGTGGAAAAGGAACTGACTGGATGAATGCAGCCAGAAAGTTGTGGTCAGTGTCTCTATGTCCAGGTGGAGGCTGGTAGCGAGTGCTGTCCCTCAGGACTCTTGTTTTGGGACTGCTGCTCTTTTTAATATCTTCATCAATGACACAGTGACATCGAGTGCACCCTGAGTGAGTTTGCAGATGACAAAAAGCTGAGCAGTGCAGTTGACACAGCCGAAGGACTGGATGCCATCCAAAGGGACTGGACTGCCATGACTTCTCAAGTATGATGGATAGTGATTGTCGCGGGTTTGGGCTGATTAAATACCCAACATCAGCAAACTATTTACTTACATGCCTCTGCCATGATAGGCAGAGAAGGGGAACCAAAAATCCAGCTTTTTGGGGGGGCAAAAATAAGGATTATTGAGGAAAAAAAACGGAAGAGCTTTAAGGCAAAACAGGTTCAAACTTGATAATCTAAAGAGAATTTATTACTAACAGAAATAACAGTGAAGAAGAAAATTATGGGGAATTAAAGCAAGCTTCCAGAACAATCCCTTATTCCCAGTACCTCCCTCCTTCCAACCCACCAATATACCAATATACACAAGGGAAACAAAACATGAGGTTTGGTCAGTGCACTCATTTTTTAAGAGTCCTTCTTCAAGGAAAAGAGTTCCTTTTCTGTGTATGCCATGGGACTCTCCCCACAGAAGATAGTCCTCAGTGAACTTCTCCAGTGTGGATTTGAGCTTCCACAAACAACAGCCCCGCCCGAACCTGTTGCAGTGGGAAAATATCTCTTCCATGAATT
>VZTA01016563.1:49974-61571 GCA_013398855.1 Mohoua ochrocephala | reverse complement strand
CTGCAGCTGAAGGAATGATGTTATCTAGGTCTTAGGAAGGTACTTGCCATCTCCTCTGTTTGCCGGCTGTTTGGTGTTCTTCTGCTGGTAGTCCGGTCCCTGCCAGCTCTGCCGGGCTGCCGCTGCTGGAGGAAGGGGGGGTCGGGTCGGGCCGGGCCCCGCTCCGAACCGGAGCTCGGACCGGGTCCTGGGATGCCGCATCGTGAGTATTTTAACTGCGGCGCAGCCCACGGTTGTTTTCTTTGGCTGCCTGCGGCTTCGGGTTATTTTCCAGGGATCTGGCCTACCCCGGTGGGGGAGGCCCGGGCCCGAGTGGGCCCGTTCCTTACTGCAGCCACGCAGGAAGTGAGAATCCCAAAATCCCAGAATCCCACTCTGGGTTTAGCAAATATGTGGATTGCAGAGGCGGTACCAGCTTCTGATTGGTCTAACAACCTGTCCATCTAACCAAGTTTTTTTCAAACCATAACAGTGATTTAGACACTTCCTCTGCCAGTTCCCTCAGAACCCACAGATGTCCCATGGACTTGTGCACTGTCAGGTTCCTTAGATGGTCTCAAACCTGAACCTCTTGAAACAACAGGGCTAAAATTCTTTTAATTTAGATACCTACTTTTTTATCCTTGACTTCCCATAAATTCCATGTACTTCTAAATCATGGTTTTGACCTATTCATATTATTTCTTTACTATGGCCAAATAAATAAATCGTAAATGAAAGTGGCAGGGAGGTAGTGATGATGGTGGTAATACCATGCACGGTTTTCATCTCTTTGCCAATTCCTGAAAAGCACTTTAGTGACATATTTGTAAGTTCAGGACACAAGAGGACGTCACTGTATTTAGCAGTTAGTGTTTGCATGTAAGCGGTGACTCAAGAAATTTGGCAACAAGAATCAGGCAGGATATTTATTAAGAGAAATAATCAGAAAAAATCCACAATTTCATAATCATTCTATTTAAATTTCTGCTCTGGATCTAGCCTTGGTCTTTCCCCCAAGGTAGTCCTGGAATTGCTTTATTTCTCTCAAGACCTAAGTTGTGGACTGCTGCTTAAGTAATTTAAACTGACTGACCTTTCAGTTTTGTAGTAGCTCATACTGCATCTGTGTATTTTTGCTTTAATTCACACGCCCTTTCCTTGCCAAGTGGTTATTAGGAAATAAGTGTTGGCTTTCAGCTGTTCCTGAATTTCCAAAAAATATCAAAACAACTGTTCTTCGGTCTCACAGACCAATTGAATCTGCAGTCTCCCGGGTCATCTTTCAGAAGAAGGGATTTCCAGCAAAGTCCTTACAACTGTGGTTACATTCTCATATCTGCAGTGTGATCCTGGGAAATGTTTCCTTTCCCTGTTCCATAAAAGATTTATGGGTTGGGGTTGGTTTCGGTTTTTTAAAGTGTTTGTAATTAAGGTTGCAATCTCTTACATGAAGAGCTAAAGAGAATATGTGAAAATCTCAATCACAGTTCTACAAAGTTACCACTCCTGCATCATTGTCATGAATACGTAGGGGATTGGAGAGGGTGTATTCCCGGAAAGCGTGGCATGCTTGCTTAGCTCTTAACCTCTTCCCTCACAGGTTCGGTACAGCGATCTTATTCCAGTCAAATACATAAGGCTAGTGCTGTTTGCAGTCAGCTGAGCAAACCGTTCTTTGAAGCACATCCTACTGCTTTTTCAGGTGTTTGTTCTGAATACCAAAATTTTTACAGAGTAGTTTTACAGAAAAATTCTTTTAGCACAGATAAAATAATTTATATTAGTTTATTTTCAACCAGGAAACAACAGGCTGCCTTAACTAAAGCTTTCCTGAAGTATTTAGTCCATGGCAGAGGGTTGGTATGGAAATGTTTACCTAAAATGGGCAGGTTACAAGCAGCTAAGAAATAGGTATTTTAAAACAGGAAGTCCCCAGCTGTGCTTCGAATGACTGACTATCTCTGAAAAAAACCTAGACAAGGAGTAATGGCAGTCAAAAAGTAAACAACCCAATTTCATAGAAGACAAATACTTTATTACCAAAGGAGTTATATCAAAGTAAGAAACTGCAAAAGAGTTACAAACAACTATAAAAATACTTATATTTATTCAAATTAAATATGAACACTTTATTAGTTAAATGCCAATATATTATTCTCTGACAGTATTCACACATTTTAAGTCATGTTTGTCTAATATCTTAAAACATGTTATATAAAATAATTGCATATGAGAAATCACAATCTGAAGCTAAGGCATTCTAGCTCCTCCTGCAGCTAACTCTGGGTTGACCAAATGCACGAGGACAGTGCTGTTTCCTGTCAACTGAACAAACTTACATTCAGGCATCTCATTCTTCTCCCTCCACAGGACTCGCCGTCTTGCCTCTGCTTCAGCCAGCAGAAGCATGCTGCATCTCTCAAAAGTCAGTACCCTTCCTAAGTTTTTTAAAAAGCTGAATTTCTCCTTGTTTTTCCAAACTCAAATCAGTTAGCAGACCCGTCAGACCCACACCAAAAACACTTCTGTGTCAGGAGAACATACCCAAGATGAGCTGCTGCTTTGGTAAATTTTATTACTTTTGGTCCTTGATGCCTTTTTCATAGCTATAAAGAAACCAGCTACTTTTTTATACTGTTTTCTTCACCTGCAGATTCCAAGATGTTTCTATAAATTGCAGTAGACATGTAAGTGGTTGCTTTCATGTGACAGTATTATAAAGTTACTTGAAAAATCAGAAAATTCAAAGTAGTTTCCAGAGCCAAAGGTTGGACACAGATTTCTGTGGAGTTCTTTGTTTCAAATGCTGGTCTTCTATTTCCACTTCTTGGACTTCAGCAGCTTGGTTCAGCCATTTCTGTCATCTCCAGGAAGAAGGTACAGTAGCCTTCCATCAGAATTCTGGCATAAATATTCATATAAGCGAGCAAGTTTACTTGAAGAATGCATATGAAATGCAAAGGTACCAAGTAATGCCACTTCGAAAGAAAAGAGCAGGAATCACCTGGAAATTATTTTTTCAAATTTATTCCAGCAGGATCGAAGGCTAGATATATTTTCTTTCAGTTCACAAACTTCTTGGTTACATTTCTTTTTGGACTGTTCACCTGTCTCTGTATCTTCTGTATTAAATACATGTGGGCAAACCTGAAACAGAACCGATTGTGTTGTTATCAGAGAACTGCTTATTCTGTTCCTGTAGCCATCTTTCAAAACAAACCAATTGCATTACATCTGAATACTGGAGAGACCCTGCCCACAGGGCTGTGAGAACGTGGCTTTAACACACAGCAAATAAGGACACCTGAAACCAACTGTTTCACGTGTGTCCAACTGAGAACATATACATCCTCTATCATAGTTTAAAATTTATCCTCCATTGTCTGAAGGACTGAGAAAATAAAGCCAATTAAACTGTGAGCCAAAATTTGACTATATGTGTTGAGACTAGTGGAACAAGACAGACCAGTTCCAGGGGCTGGTGCTGTGCCCTAGTGTTCAGGATCTCAGCCAGACAAAACTGTTGTGGTTCTTGTTCATATTCAATGACTGCTCGTAATTTTTTGGTAGATTACATTAATTGGTCTTTCAATAAAAACAGGAATCCATGAGGTTAGGCAGGAGTTGCAAGGGTGACGCTGACTTCTATGACTTGACTGGGATACCTTTTAATGCAACGCAAATGTTGGATTCACCAGAGGTGACAAAGCAAAATATAGACACCAATATTACTTTGAAGATTTGGTGTCCACTTCAAGGAGAAAAAGAATTAATTAAATGAAGCCTTCAATCCATCTATTTAAGCATTATATACTTTGGTGCCGATGTGGAGACTTTTTGATGTTGTTTAATATTTTTGTGTTCAATAGGTAACACTGAGCCACACTTAAAAGAACACTCTTCCTTTGCTACAGTAGTCTGTGGATCACTGTGCTACATTTGAGTGGCACATCAAAAAGAAGATTCTGCCAAAGACTAAAAATCTAAATATTGTCATACCTAATTGTTCTTGTTGAATTTGAGATATTGTGGAGACCACAGAAAAGGGAGAAACTCACCCTAACTGTTTGTTGAAACAAATCAAATTAAACATTACTCTTAGGGTTAGTGAGAAGTAACAACTATGACTTTATACTCTAGAGAAGCTTAAATGCCTTCTTTGCACAATTCCGGTCTTTGCCTCTCACTGGAGAATTAACTCAGGCATTTCACTCCTGAACCAGAGCAGATATCTTCACCATAGACTTACAGATGATTGTCTTAGTCTTAGCACTGGGCTTAATGTCTACTACAAGACAAATGCTATACAGAGCAAAATTCCTCTGGCATAGAACATGTGCATGATAGTTGTACCTTTCAGAGGTAGATGGGATAGTCTGTGTTGAAGAGCTCTAGAAAACAAGTCAAATCATTAAACTGTAGAACAACTACAACTCACCTTTTCTTTTTTGGGTTTTTCACATTTGCACTGTAGAACCTGTAATGTCTCACATGAGACAAATGCTGCTTTCCGCCTAAAGGCTTTGCTGATTCTGTGCTTGTTAAAGAATCTGAGCATGTTGCATGCCATGCTCTGTAGTGATTCTATTTCCTGTCAAGAGACCAAGGAAAATATGTCTTGAAAAGTTTGTGTGCCATTAATTCTTTGCAATGTTGGTTTGTCTTTAAAAAAACTCCAAACCCTCCATCAATTACTATTGGTTTCTTTTGCTTTCAGAGTGCAAATCTTTTTCGGTAAAACACATAACTAATCTGACTTACCTGCCATCTCTTCAAGATATTTAAAGCAGCAATTTTTAGCAGTAATAATAGTAGCATAAGGATGTTGGGGAGAAATCACAGCCGTAATGAAATCGATTGATGCAGTTAGGAAAACAAATGATTTTTGCAGCCAGTCCTTTTATCAAGTCATGATAAAATCTGTAGCAACAGCTGACAATTGTGCCTTCTGGCATTTGAGATCTGCCCAAACAACTATTTTAAAGCTTTCAAATATGAAGTGAAAAGATTAGCTGATATAATTTTCTACAGAAAAAGAAAACCAGAGGTTGGGAAATTTTAATGTTTAGTTCCCTTGGCAAAAAAGAAAAAAAAGTGTTGTGTCTGGTTTGGATTAAAAATAGAGAAGAACCTTCTATATTTTTTTCTTCTTCTAAGAAAAAACTCCATATTTCTTGGATATGGAACTGCCTAATAATTAAATGTTTAAAATACAGATTTACTTGACACATATGATTCCAGATTCAAAAAACAAACCATCCTGAACATTGTGATTTGACTTTTAAAAGGAAGTACCACTCTATCACACTATTTTATTCAGGGACTGGACTGTACAAAGAACTCATTTGAGTTTGTATTCTCTAAATTCTGAAAAATTAAATTTTACCTCAGTATCATTGCAGAAAAACACTTTGATATTTTGATATCTTTTATTCTTGCAGCACCTGTCACGATTCTCTGCAGACATATTTACCTGTAAAATATCATAAGTGTTTAGACATAGAAGTACTGTGCCAGTGCTCAGTCACACTCACAATGAAAAGATGTTTCCTGATGTTCAGAGGGAACTTCCCGTGTGTCAGTGTGTGCCCACTGCCCCATCCTGGCACTGGGCACTGTTGATAAGAGCCTGGCTCTGTACCCTTTGCCCCCTTCACTTGAGGTATTTCTACACATTGATGAAATCCCTCTGAGCCTTCTCTCCTCCAGGCTGAACAGTCCCAGCTCTCTCAGCCTTTCCTCATTAGAGAGATGCTCCAGTCCCTTCAGCATCTTCATGGCCCCTTGCTGGACTCTCTCCAGTAGCTCCATATTCCTCTCATACTGGGGAGCCCAGAACTGGACACAAATTGTTCAATTTAAATCTTCATATTCTATCGAATTGCTTTGTTCTTTGGAAATTTTGAAACATAGAGCAATGTTTAAATCTGACATTTGAATTGTAACATTGAATACACGGAATACAGTGTTTGTCAATGTTTGTCTCCATAAATACATGTCTCAGCTCTAAACAGATGGTAGCACTCACTTTGCATATGCAATAACATAAGATGGCCTAAGCAACATCACATGGTGTTTTGCCTGATTGTAATATTTTATCGATAGTTTATCCTCTCTTGTTGTCTTTTCTTCCACTTTCACACTTGTCATCAATGGAAGCCAACTCAACAGAAGCTTTGTCTTCTTCTCCAGCCTGTATCCAGATAATCCAGTTAAGCCAAAGGGCTTTAAAAAAGGTAGCTCACGACAGTATTGTTTTAGATCTCTTCACTTAGGCATGTGTATGAACACATTAGTCAGTTAATGCTTAAAGTTTTTCTGCAGAAATTGCCTGTATTTCAGAAGTTCATCCAATATTAACAGAACTTTATTCAGAACGTGTTTTCAAAACCAAGAGTTTGGGGAATCAAATATTCACTGACAAAGAAAAAGCCACAAAACAACAAAACCAAATGAAAAAACCCAAACCACCAACAACATCTGGAAGCTAATGCATGTCTTTTCTTGCACCACAACAGAATGAAATGTTGCTGCAGTCACACAGCAACAAAATGTGTGTATATATATATATATATATATATATAAAAAATCACCCTAGAAACTATGTATCTGTTGATTCATTTGCTAACTGCTATGGGATTTTCCCATCATCACTAGTTTCCTCAGATCACCTTTAGTATAATGTACAGTAACCACATTTGAAGGCAGTTTATTGTCTCTGACTAAACCAACCTAAAGGAAATCCTGACATCAGAAAAGGCATTAGTGAAAATTAAATTACTTTACAGAGATCTAGGATATAACTCACTAGCCTGCTCTGTAGCAAACCCATAGCTGCTCCAAACATCAGGCTGAGGGACTGAAAGCTATTGACTCTGTAGTTGCAGGAAAGCGCCTAGTGGGCAGTTGCTGTCACCCCCACAGAATCCATAATATTTGTTGTTAACTTATAGTGACAATACACTGATTTTACACAGAAGACAAATTTCTCTTAAACAGGGAAAAGTAAAGACAGAAAAATGCAGAAACTTGCACAGTAGTTGCTTGCGTATGTCTTCTAGGAAGTAAAAGCTTCAGAGCTCAGTACATTCCCATTAGTTTTCACAAACATTCATTCATGAAGGTTTTATTTATTTGTGTATTTATTTTGATAACTCTTTTAGTTTTCATACAGTCTTCTAAAAAAAAAATCCCATGTCTTAAAAAGTCTCTATATTTATTGCAACTAAAAAAACCCCAAACTTCTGAAATATATCTTGAATAATGGCATTGCTCCGTTCCAATCCTTGGTGGCGCCCTGGGACACCAGCTGCATCAAGCTCCATCCTACAATAGGACAGTGGCAAGGCATTGCCCCATCCAGGCCGAGACAGTCCCCCAGCCTCCCTGACCCTGCATCTTGAGCAGGGCTGGGACGCGCCTCGTGGCTCTCCACCACAGGCAGGCGGCAGGATCTGCCTCCCAGAGGGTGTTACTCCTTTGTATCATTTTCTCTTACAGGTCAGCTGTCTTCTAACTGCTCACCAAGAGGGTTTATTTTTGTTCTCTATGGAATACTTGTCTTTGTAAGCAATAAGACAGCAAACTAAAGGGAATACTTATCTATTCTAATATGGCCATTAATATCCTCCCCAAATGTGATGCCTCATTCAGGATAAAGTCATTTATCTGCAGAGAAGTACCTTTCTCTCTTCGTAATCCCAACAAACGTAACATGATGAAAATGTTAGATCTTTCCCTGACCCTAAAGGTATTTTGTTTCCAGGTGAGGGTTGATGTGTCTTGGTACAGAAAGGTTGAAAACTACTGCCATAGTGCTCTGAAGGATGGTAGTAGTTCATAAGTGTGAAGAAATGCAATGACTCCTGATTTTGCCCTTGGAAAAGCACTGTATGTTATTTGTATTTCATGCAAATAGATCTTGATTTAAGACTGCAGCAGGATGATGAATTCTCATTTAGTGACAACCTGTCAGGAAAATCCCATTTTTGTGGGAATGCCTCTACTAATACAACTGTTCTCCCATGTGAGTGTTCTTGACAGATGATTTTAATTGCTAATAATTCATGAGGAAGAGTTGGAAGGTAAATTTTCGTCATGGATTGGTAAACTTATGAAACTGTTTTGCAAAGCTGTAATAAATGTGGCTGATAAAGCCATAATGGAGGAGATTTACACATGAGAATGTTAAGTTCTTCTGCCATCTAGAAAAGATAATTTTTGTTGGCTAAACAAGATACATTTATAGGTACAAAGAAACCTATTAAGATACAAAGAAACTTTCAGTGTCATTTGAATTTTGTGCCTCTGTGCATTTGTATTCAATGGACAACATAAAACTTCACTCAAGAAGTCTCTAATTAGTAGAACAAATTACAGGTTGTGTAATGCTTTCTTCTCTTGATAAAAACATACAAACAGAAGTAGTCATGAAACTACTTTAGAAAAGAGTACTTTTTAATGAAATGTATGATTTATGGCCAAATGGTGTGTCTAACTACATGATGCACAGGCGCAAAAAACTGTATCACAGTATTTGTGCATGCAAATAGGCAGTATCCACAGATTTCAGTGATTTTTAAGAGACTGAATTGTTACACCCCCTCAAATAAAACCACCATTCCAGCATAACGTAAGATTTTAAATTGGTCTTTTATCATATTTTAACATTAGAGCTTTTATTATTAATTGTTAGTGTCTAAAAATAATCAACACTTTTTTGGAAGCCGAAGAGCTATAACCTACCAGCTCATTGATGTCGTGACTTAGTATATTCTCATACTTCAGACGGATTTCAGTTGTTTTATTTCCCATTGCACAACTAGATGAATTCACTGGAGACAGAACAAGGAGCAGTGGCAGAACTGGTAAGGTAGATCTGAAAAAGGCTGGATTACAAGAAGAACAGTTAGGTACATATTTATGTTACAGCCTGTGTGCTGTATTAAATACATTCTGTAATCTGTGAAAATAGTCTAAAAGGGATCTTTGCACAACCAAATGACTCGTGCCTTGCTTGAGGGAAGGATTCAGCTCCAGATTAAGACACTCTTTGGGTGTCAAACTCCCTCATACCCAAAGATGATTTAGCCAGAGTGGATAAGAGCCTACAACTGTTGAGCTGACCAGATACTTGGTGACTGCTTGGTCTGAATTCATCTCCAGGCTTCACTGCAAGCACTGACTTTTATTGGACCATAACCACATCAGACCATAAAGGAGTGTTTTAATCATAAATGTTTAGGCATTCAAGTGTCTTAATCTGCAGATTAATCTCGATTGTCCTTTTTTCCTTTGATAAATTCTACAAATCCCCATGAACACAGCTTTACAACAAAGGTGTGTTTAAGCACATTTTCAGGCTGACCAAATGTACAAATCCATGCTGCTGACTGTAACATGAGATAAAGCAGCAAGATTCTTGCAATCTTTTGGAGCAAACCTCACTACCTCTCAATTTGTTTCTCCCTTTAGCGGACCAACTTCCTTTGCTCAGACCCCTGGTGTTCTGTCCTTGCACGACGTCCAGGAAAATATGAGTTCTGTGAGGATGAGCAGAGAGAAAAGACCGAAACATCAAAAGAGCCTGAAGGGACTGACAGGAGGGTCCAGGTGACTCACCTGCAGGTGATTCACCCACTGGGAATGAGGGAGACTGAGCACGTGATAATACGAGATTAAGAACCTCATAATTGGACTCTGGCCTATCGCTAGTCTGGCTAGGATGATGCTTAAATGGACGGTTTTGGAAAAAAAAAAAAAAACAAAGCTAGAAATTTATGTTGGAGGACTAGCAAAGATCACAGCAGGTTCCTGGAGGAGTATGCACTGTTTCTGCCCATCTCCACTACTGAGTAAGAACACCAACTGCATATGGAGTAGCTGTAGGATGGCAGCCAGGAAAGGAAGAAGGGATGCCCTGGCCCCAGCTGCTACTTCCTTCCTCTCCAGCAAGGATGGGCTGTTGGGTACAGCCAGTTCAGCACTCAAGAGACGGGCACCTCTGGACTTGGGCATCACTAGTAAATCACAGCCTCAGAGAGAAATTTTGAACAACTAAGAAGAAAGCAATAAAACTTGACCATAATTTTTATTGACCCACCTAACTTCTGTGATGCAAAAACTGCGGTCACACCACATGGCTCACTGCCATTAAGAGAGACACAGTCCCTTTACAGCCCATCCCAGCCAACTCCCACCACACACAGCAGAATGAATCTTCAAAGAAGAATGCATGCTTTTCCTGACTAGTGGATCTGAAATGGATCCTACATGTAGTAAATTTAAAAACTCTGTAAGGTGACTCTGTTAGGATCTTCAAGCTCCAAGTGGACACATCTGACTTCCACAGAGCATTATCTCTGTAAATCTCTAGGCTAACTATATCTCTGTTGAATGATTTATCAGTTTGAAGGACTAAGGTTTAATATTTTAAGACGTTTACAAAAAACATTCAAGAACTCAGTTTTAGGGCAACATTTTTCCAATCTCCCATTGCACCTCTCGATTACAGTGCAAAAGACGAACTGCGATACTTGTTCGCAAATAGGGTGATACAAACAAATTGGATATGCTGCTTCACAAACATGCTTCAAGGGACAAAACCAGCAATCCTCTAAATTAAAACAATCTGACTCCATCACTTCCAACTTGGTTTGTCGGGCAAGGAGTCGAGATAAGAGGTGAAACACGCAAAGTCACTTTTATTTTGTCATTTTTACTTTCTCTGCATTGTACAGATTGTCAATCTTTTTTAAATGAGGAAATTACAGAATAAAAGCAGGTCATGAGCTGCACACTCATGAAGTCCCTTGAGCCACTGCAGGATGGTGATCGAATCTTTTCAGACATTCCTAAATGGGTTCTCTGGAAAAAATATTAGACAAGGGTCATAAAAAATTCTAGGAGATGTAGACTGAAAATCGAAAGGGATTTTCTTAAAGTTAGGTAACTTCAAAAGAATGGGCGTTTAAGGCACTCCATATGACTAGCAATTCAAAAGAAAGAGAGCGTGTATTACTGGTAATAACCCATCTCTTCAGTAAACTCCCAGAAACTCCTAAGTCATATCTGGAAAGCCCCAAAAATTCTCCTAGAAAAGACAGGAAGAGCTAGTATTCCAGTATTTCCAAATACTTAAAAAAACCCTCTTGGCTTTTTAATATAAAAAACTCTCCTGTGCATACAGCCCGAGGCGCGCCCTCGGCCGCACCCAGCGAGATCCTTGCAGCAGCCCCGGTGCCCCACAACCCACCCCAATCTCGGCGGGCGGCTCCCTCTGCCCCCGGCCCCGCTCCGCAGCCCGCAATCCCCGCGGGGAGCGGGTCACTGCCAGTTCTTCTCCCTCTGTCCCACTGGACCCGTGCAGAGGGGCGGGCGGGCGAGCGCTCCCGCCTGGGGGCGAGGCACCCCCGGCGCTGCGCGGCACCTGCTCCGGGCGCGCCCGCGGGGCAGCAGGTGCCCACGGGAGGCAGATGCCCGCGGGAAGGTGGGTGCCCGCGGTGGGTGCAGCGCGCACCGGCGCGGAGCAATGCTTCCCGCAGCTCCCCCGCCCCGCGCTGTCCCGCTGCCTCTCCACTCCCGAGCTGCCCTTCCCGGCAGCAGGCGTGATGGGA
>VZTA01016563.1:0-49421 GCA_013398855.1 Mohoua ochrocephala | reverse complement strand
CCGTGCCGGCGGGGGTTACATAGAGCCCCGGCTACACGCCCAGTGCTGTGTGTGCGGCCGGGGAGGGAAGGATGGATCTTGGCACTACGCGTGGAAAGAGCCGCTCATCCGCGGGGAGGATATCCTTAAATGAGAAAAAAAAAAAAAAAACCAAAAAAACCCNCACTCCGTGATATGGAGTCGCTTTTTCGGAGGAGAGCGGCTTGGATGAAAGCTGATGCGCTGCCCTTTCGCTCCCTCAGCTGCCCTTGGATGGGTTGTGGGAGGCGGGACTGCCAAGAGGGCTCTGTCTCCGGTCAAGGGTTACCCCAGGCTGTTGGCATGGGCTCAGAAGCGCAAGGTGGATTGTTTCTGCAGAGTTCGTCGTCTACACCCCTCCCCCACCCCACCCTTTCCCCCGAAAGTTCATCTTGTGGAATCTGAGAGGATTAAGAAAGGATGGTGAACGGCTCAGGAAGGTGTTTTAGCGTGGGAAAAAGAAACCCCGATTCTAAAAGGCAAACCTGTAGCAAGATATGTTTTTCTAGGTAACTTCAGAATGCAAAAATTGTCATGTGCAGTTGAAAAGACTTGGAATAAAACAGGGTATGAAATCTCTTAGTAGCGTCCCCTTCACATCTCCTGCCCAGAATACTTCCTGAGTTTTGAGTTCTACATCACTTTTCCTGCTCTGCATGAGCATAGAGAGCTGATTTGCATAACGCCTCTTTCTTCTCACGATAGTGCTTTTCTAAGGGAAGATAGATATTGAGGTGTGAATAGTAAGGAGCAGATATGTGGAATGCTCAGGATGGTTTCCTCCCATTCCTTCCTGTGTGAGGACGTTCTTAGTCCTCTTTATTATCTGTGAATTACACTCTGCTTTGGATTGGCTATACGTTTCCCATATCTTTTTCTTTGGAAAAGAATTTAATCAATTCTTCTTCAGAAGTCTTCTGTCAAGATTCAAGAAGGAGGTGGTTTTCCACCCCTTTAGCTTTGAGCTACTTGACTTTACTACTGATTGCCCATCACTACGATTTGGGCAAAGAATAAGGATCGAGATCAACAGAGTTCCACACAAGGAGCACCTGTACTTGCTTGTTCCTTTAATGAGTGCCAGGTTGGATGTGATGGATTGTTCAGTTCTTGAATTTGAGCAAGGATTTTGCCTCATTAATGGCTAAATTATCTAGTTCTTATTGTGTCTTAAGTTGTTACTTTTTTCCTTGTTTTCATTTATTGTTTTTTTTTTTTTTTTTTGTCTTCTGTCAAATATTGTCTGAAAACATCTCTGTGCATTTCAATTTGTTGGCATGTGCAACTCAGAGAATGCCTCAGGGTTCTTCTTTTGGGGGCAGATTAGTACCTGGTGTAATGCAAGCAAATTTACGACGGTTTCTAGGGTCTGGTACTTAGAGACTTGCACTTTCAATATGTTTTGAAAAAGCTGCACCATGAGGCTCCAGCCACGCAAAATTGTGTCACCAAGATCAACTTTACTTCTAGGCAAGTAGTTCTTCCAATCCCTTATGATAGTACATGTGTATTCACAAAATGAGATCGCCTATGCAGATTGTCAGGGTGCAAAATATAAAGGAAAAACTTCTTTAGCTGCTTTGTTTATGTTAGTTTTTTGGCTGAAACATCAGGAAGACTGTTAATTCCTTCAGTTTAATTTTTTTCTTTAAATAATGTAATTGATGGAAGAAGTCAATATAGTAGCTTAATGCATTAGTGGAAACATGATTGAAAGGTGATGCTGGAGTCTTCAACAGAAGTTTTGCTCTTTTCTTTGGTAGTGGCAGGATTTTTTTTTTTTTTTTTAGGATGAAAAGTCTGTTAAATGTATAGGAAACTTTTTCTTCAGTCAAAGCGATAAATAGATGGTGTGATTTGTACTTTGCTGTATATCGTGTTTAGATCTCAGTCAATCCCTCCTATGTGACATAACCCTGGGCCGTGGCATAAACGTGTGATAACGATGTTATTTGATGTATTTGTATGTAGAGCATGCTTACATATTCAAACTTTGTCTGTAACTTTTATGTGCTTTGAAAAATATTTTGAATCACTATATGCATTTTGTTTTCAAAGTTTTGATTTAGCAATGTTTTGGGCTTTTTTTCTGAAAAGATTACCTGCAGAAAGATCAAATTCAAGTGCTCAGAAGAATACTGTATTTTTTAAAGGAAAAACGAACACCAACCGGTTGAAAAATTAAAAGAAGGAATTTAAGACCGATTATGTGAATATCATCTTAACAACCCATTTTAATCAAGAAATCATGAAAGGAGTCCTTAACATATAAAAATTTATCCCAGCTAAGGCTTACCTTGTTTCAATGACTGGTATCAGTTTTCCTGTTTTCTGAAACGCAGTTGGTGCCGAGCCGGGATAGTGACCTCTCCTCTGGAGTGGAATTCAACTGCAGCTTGACTGGGGCTGTGGGTAAAACCTTCGGGGAGAGAATAAAACTGAAATATTTCTGTGGAATTCCCGAGACATTAGATGTCCCACTTTGCTTTCATACCTTGACAATTTTTACAGCCGACTGTTTTAATAGGAGATATATTAGCTTTATTACGTAGATAATTTGACTAAGTAAGATTCCAAATAAGCAATCTCTGGAAAGATTGTGGTCCAACGCACGGCATTGCTGCAAATGTGTGCAGTTTTCTCTTTCACACTATTTTTGAAAATAACTTTTTAAACCATGAAAGAGGGTACTGCAAATTGCATATCTAATAACAGTAATTTTAGCTGTTCATATAAGAACGTATTTCATGTTCAGTGTGTTTCCTGAGGACAGTTTCTCTGGACAAGTTTAAATTTAGAGATCCAATTGTCTCCTGACATGGTCAAGTTTATTCTTAGAAAAGCAGGCATTACATATTAACCTCCACCAGAATACTGATAATGCTACATGAGAACGCCATGATTTCAAAGAACATAATTTCTTGTTAAGATTCAGTTCTCCAAAGACTAAGTACTCCTGGGATTGTTGCTGTCTTTCTCCAGCTGTTCCTTGTCAGCTTGAAAAGCTCTTTTGATCATGACTTTAGATTTGACTTTAGGCTGCTTGCAAACTTACAGTACCATTAGTGAATTATTGTATTATCGAATAACATTAGTTAAAAAGTTATACATTTTTTATGTCATTTTGTAATAAAATGTATGTTCTGCAGTTGTCACAAACTGGTGGAACTCAGGAAAGTCTGATGACTGTTATTATGCCCTTATTTTTAAGAATAAATATGTCTGATACTTACATTTTTCTCAACTAACTAGGGGGGATGGGAAGAAGAAGAGGCATATTCCCCCCTACTCCTTCCACCAAATAAATCTGAACCCACAAGAGAATCCCTACTTAACTGGGATTCAGAGTTATGTTTATTGTGCACCCAAAACTCTCATCGTTACTCAGGCCTGGGAAGTTCTAATTTTCTGCTGTATTTAGGCAAGACCAAGAGACCTAATTTTATCATTGCACTTGAACACCCATTTTTTAAAAAAATTATTGTTACTACTTTTTGTGTACAAATCATTTGTCCTGTCACTGAGGTGAGCCCTGAAAAAACCACATGAACTACTGATAAACTGATTTTAATGCAGAATTATATCTTACATTCATTCAAATATAATGTATGGATCTCTTTTTCTTTGGCAAGACTTAAAGAAAAAACAAAAAAAATATATTTCTGGAAAACTATTAAGATTTGTGGAAGTGTGGGAAGCCCACAGGAATGTTTTGTTGTCAGTCTGTGGAACAGAAGTGGTAATTACTTTCTCTTCCTGTCTTGCTGTGCAAGAAGATGCCAATAAAGATTTTATCGAGAGCAATATGCCAAATGAGGGTATTTTGAGAAACCACCACTAGGAAGGGGAAGTTTCCCAGGAGCAGCACTACCAGTGTTGAGGAGATGGTGGCAACCAGGCTCCTCAGCCCTGGCTGCCGGGGCGCTGCCCCAGAGCCCGCTGCATGAACCGGGCTTTGCCCCAGCTTCCGTCAGGCACGAGAATTGTTCCTGGTCTGTGTTCGCTGGTGCCTGGGGTGTGCCCGAAACCCAGCTGGGACTGTGCCCCTGGCTCACATCATCTGCCTGCGTCAGCTCGGGAGCCATGAGAGGCTCCGGCGGGACGGTTCTCCTCGCTGCACGGAGGTTTTGAGATGGTTCTTGTTTGCTGTGGTGCCTCAGACAAGGCCGAATGTGGGAGAAATGAGTATTTCAGCCAGGACAAATGATGAAAGTCCTGTTCCTGCTCTCGTGAGGCACGGAAGAAAGAAGGGTTTGGGTGTTGGTTTCTGTCGATGCATATTCTTTTACTTTTCCTAATTTAACAAGTGCCTTTTTAGGGAGAAGGAGAGGTTTGGTAACAGCAATAATCACTGCAGATATTAACCCATATTGAAATGATGAAAATTTCATTGTGTTTCAGAGTCGTGGAATTTCCTTTGGGTTTGGTGTTGTCCTTTTAAGAGTTTCTTTTCCAAAATTATAAAAAAATATTTTTTATGATTTGAGTGAACCTATGTGTCTTAGTGGTCTTTCTTTTCACAACGTTACTCATACAAGCACAAAAAAGCATTTATTGAACTTTATAATTTTCTCCTCTCCTCTGCTTCATTGCCCATTATTTGTTTTGAGAAAATGTGGTTAGTGAGTTGATTTCAGGCAAATTGTCCCTGAAATAGTACTCAATTTCTTCAATTTTTCTTTCTTTTATTTTCTTTTTTTTTTTTATAATGTACTTTTTTTTTTTTTTTTAAGAGAAGTGGAAGCCTTCCTTCTGGTTTTAAAGGCAGCCAGAAAATCACCCTGAAAAGTGACAGAAACTTAATTGGAGCCACTGTGCCAGAGAGCAAAATTAAATCTCTACAATTTTTTAGAACCAGAGGACTACCTGAGGAATGAGTTTCAGGTCTTAAATCTTGGAAATATAGTACAAGATGCTAAAGGTTATTTAATCCTTGCTTTGTATTAATAAATGTCTGTGTTCCATTAGAGTTCCGATGAATTATTTCGGTCTGTTCCTAAATGAATCAAAAGACATTTTTTTTCTTCATCTGAAAGAGGTATGGGGGGTTTTGTTAGTTTTTCTTTGTTTTTTCTTGTAAAATTCCTTCTCTGATTAAATGTTTATTTTAGGAAAGGGTATTCTGTGTCCTTCATATGTAACATAAAGCTGACTCCTTTCTAGCAGTATGAAAACTTACTTAAATGTGATGAATTCTGTGAACTTCAGGTTTTTTTAATTTTGCTAATCACACCTTTCCAGCCTTGGTATGGATTTACTTGATCAACTTTTACTTGGTTTGTTTAGTCCAGCAACATGTTTAAATCCATCCACTTAAACAAACTTATGAGACGTACTCTTCGCTATCAACAAACTACATTTTTTGCATGATGGTAAACTGTCCTGAAGAGGAAGCCTGTTCTTAAAACTGATTTAATTTTAAAAAAAAATCAATACAAAGAAATGGTTTAAAATAGAGAACTCTTATTGTGAGTGGGGATTTTGTGGGCCTAATCCTGCAAGCCTGTGCCTGCTTAGCCCCAATTTGACATACCTAACTCACACGCTTATTTGTAAACAAAAGATTAATTTGCAGATTTGAAGTTTGAACAAAAATAGAGCATTTCCACTTCGAAGATTTGAGTTATTTCTGACATTTATTTTGCTGCTGTCTGGAGTTGCCCTAAAATAATTCCAAACACATCTCTATCTTTGAAGATTATGAATTATATTGTAATAGTAGTGTAAACCATTACAAATGTGTCTTTCTTCCTTGTTTGCAGTGAGTGTGCGATCTGTGCATGGTTAGAGTGGGAAGGGGTGGTTAAGAAAGAAGAAAAATTACAATTAAAATATGAATATTAATGCAGTTTGCCCAATAAGCATCACTTGGCAAATCAAAACGGTGCATGCTGAGTCCTGAATTTCTTTTTTTAACAATGTACACTTATATGTTACATGAAGATCTAGCCACAGTATTTCGCAAGAACAGTGTGCAGGTACTGTGTTTTTTGTTTAATTGTATCCATTTTAAAGGGCTGGATTTGAAACAGTGAGGGGATATGTGTGTGCTTGTTCTGTGCTGTTTGAGCCTTTTATTGCCCTTGGTTTGTGTTCTCTCCCTCAGCAGAGATAACAACACCAGCTCTTAAAAAATGACCTGAAATTATTCTAACCTGCGGGAAATGGATCAAATAATGATGTGAGCTATAAAGTGAAAGGGAAGAAATGAGTGAGTGTCAGCAGTAGCTCTTTTTTTTATTGTTTTAAATCATGTTCACAAATTGTTCCCAAAATATTCAAGTGACATTTTTCACAGTGATGATGAAGAGCCAAAACTAAACATGACTGTTGAGACTCTCCTTGCCTTGGGTCCACAATTACTACTGTCTAATTAATCGGTCTTTAATGGGCTGTTGTGATTTCAGAAACATATTCTAGAATGTCCCACCTTGCATCGAAGATTTGGGTCTCTTTCAAGGTATTAAAAAGGCATGTAATTCGGAAGAAACAACAGCAATAGGGGATGCAGCTAATAAAGGTTGGTATATTAATAGTAAAGGTTTCCTGACTCACCAGTTTTTAACCCCTTCCTCTCTAGAAGTATTAAAGAAATATACTACACATCTCTTATTTTTTATCCCTGGTTTATTTGTTGGAATTCTGGGTCATACCGTTTTGGAAGGAAAAACAACCGGCCAGTAATTCGCAAGTCATTTCACAGGCAGAGTTCCATTTTGCCACATGTTTTATTTGATGTGTTTTTATATGGGCACTAAGAAGCTGTGGCATTTTCTGCGTGTGTCACACCCAGCGTTATCTGTTATCTTTCCTGACCCAGATGATACAATTTAGTGCCTTTTGTCTGTGTATGGCTAAGATTAGGGCAAAGCTGTGAGCAAGGCAGCTGAAGATGTGTTTAGGTAAGACTGTGCAACCAGGACATTTAAGGAGGTGAACAGGGGTTTCAGCCAGGGGGACATGGATCTCTTTGGGAATGCTAGTCCACTAGTGGCAACCTGGGCCCCGAAATCAGGAGGGCTTTATAAGGGGTGGAACTGCCCCATCTTCCCCAGAGGCAGAGCCTTGCAGATATTATGGTATTATATGCTCTGTCTTCAGTCACTTCTGAAGAACACCCTAGAAAGAGATCCCTGTAGCACAGTGTTTGCACATCTGTGTTCTGATCCCTTAAGGGACTTCTGGTACGGCAAATGTACCCTTACTTGGGGTACTCCTGGGAAAAATACCAGTCTCAAATCCATGGGACATTGTTCTTGCACTTATCCTGCCCCAACTCAATATTCCTCATGCCCTGCCTTGTTTATAAGGGTCTTTTTTGAATGCAAATATTACCCAGTGGTGGTCATAACACAGCTTGTAAGCCTGGACAAAAGGCTTCCCCAGTGCCAGCTGGTGAATATATTAGCACCTTTGCTTCCGTGGGTTTGGACTGAGGTGTTAAGGAGATGTAAGGACAGCTTCCTCTAGCTGCGGATCCTGGGACACAAGCTGAAATTGCCATCCCTTCCATTTCCCTGGCATGCAAATTTCTCCTCACTGGGAATCAGAGCTCGCTGTTACTGTTTGGCAAGCAGAAGAATGGGAACTTCCTTGGTTTGTTTGCTTTTAGGAAAAGAGTTTCTATGTGAGTCTAGGAGACAGATGCAAAGAAAGTACTAAACCTTCTGACTCTTGTAAAAGAATAAACCAAATCTTTACTGTTATATAAACCAAGACACCTTGGCTTGTTAGCACTCGGAGATGGTAAATAGAGAATGGACCCAGAAGTTGCACTCGGGGTCTCAGTATGGAGATAGCAAGGCCAGATCAGCTGGGGCATTGACCAACCTCCTCTAGTGGAAGGTGTCCCTGCCCACAGCAGAGGGGTTGGAACAAGATGATCTTTAAGGTCCCTTCCAACCCAAACTGTTGTATGAACTCCCTTGGTCCCGCCGCAGCCATGAGCCCCTGCTCCTGCTGCCTTACCACAGCTGAGTAAAATAACAGAAACAAACCTGTGCTATCTGAATGGGTTACAAAATTGTTAAATAGCCAAGTTTGTCTCACGAGAAGTGTTTTACTTGATACAGTGGAGCATAAGCAGCTGTGAAGACAATATTATACAAGAGTTTGCACTGGAACATCAGAAGTACCTTCCCTTGAAACTGGATTGCATAAAGAACAATATGAGCATACAATGGTGCATGGGCACCACTGTCATCACCCCCAGTTAGGCTCCATCTCCCAAGGACTGACTTTTCTTGGGCTGAGTTCTCAGTGCATCTTGGCATTTTGGCATGTTGATATTTGTGTGTATATAGTTTACCAAGAGTTGCTTAGTGCATGGGAAGTGCTAGGAATTTCCAGCTTTTCCATTTTTCTCCTTGAAAGATTATGTCTCTTCTTAGTCTGTCCTTCCTGTTCTCTCTATTTGGAGTCCATGTGTGGCATGAGGCTGTAACAAGTCAAGTCACAAGTGTCCTCTGTTCATCTAGAAGCCACCTGAGGAAGGATTCTGGAATAACTTTTAACCAGGTGCTGGAAGCTTAAGCTGCTGGAAAACTGCCTCTCCCTGACTCTGTCAAAAGATGATCTGTTTAGCCATTGCCCCACAAAGAAGCCGTCCATTGTCAGTAACTTCTGGCTTGGCAAATTACCTAAGAGCCTGTCAAGAAAAGTTACATCCTGCAGTGACCTTTCAAGCTTGTCTGCATCTCAGATGGAGATCTCCCCAGGCAGTCCAGAAATTGCTGCGGTCAGAACAAGACAGGGCAGCTCCATTAGGGAGGGGGAACAGCAGGACATCCTTCTGCTCCTTGCCTGAGGAGGTGTTCCCAACATAAGCTTCAGAAAGTGATCAAGACATTTTTCACCAGGCACATCTATAGAAAATTCAGTGGGATGCCAGCTTCCATCCCTTGGGTGTCTGGATTCAGTGGGATACCTGCATCCCAGGTCCTTCTGGTGCCAATTAAATCTATTCTTTGCCCTTTTCTAGAAGTATTTCAAAAAGCTTCCAGGTCTGGAAATTTAAAACTTGCTCAGGATTGTCGAGGTTGGAGTTACCATTACTAAGCCCTGGAGCACAGGTTGGATGAGTGGCTTAGGTAGAACCAGGAGGAGTATCCAAAAACAGGACAGTGCCAGACCAGATGGTAAGAACTTATTGACTGTTCCTGTCTGGACTGGGGCACCAAGTAAGTGGGAGGAGGAGAAGGTGAAAAAGTGGGTTGTCTGGAAATGGGTCTCATCTTTCAGCCAGGCAGCTCTCTGCCTGATGGTCTGGACATGAGACAGGCTGTTGTTGTGCCACATGTGAAACACTGCCATGTGCTGCACGGCACTCGAACAGAGCCAGCAGCTAAACAAAACGGTGAGTCAGGTGAGAGATGTGCCTGAAACAGGGCAGGCTGGGAGGGGTTTGTCAGCATGTGTGAAGGTGCAGTTGCTGCTGCACAGGTTTACGTGCCTCACAGTGATTTCTGGAGCAAGGCTATAAGCTAAACAGTGTGGAAAAGCTTAAGGTGCAGTCAGGAATGCAGGATACTTTAGTCCCAAGAGGATGAAGTTGCTTATATGTTGCCTTGCTTACTAGGGGAGATCTGCCTGTTGGTGCTCTCCTCAGTGCTCATGCTTTTTAAAATTAAGTTATCAATTTCTTACAATTTGAAAACACTTTTTGAAGTGAGGACTGGGATTGACATATAGGTTTTGGTTGTCAATATCTCTGTAATAAGTGCTGAAGAATTAGGAGATTTTAAAAAAATTGCACAATACAAGTGTGGGAAAAATGAATAAAGCATGTTTCTCTAAGTAAGATGTCTTTAGCTTCAATTATTATCAGGATATCTCAAGTGTCATCCTTTACTAGTATCTTCACCAAAAAAGGTTGACAGTCCTTTTTTCCAAGGTGACTTTGAGGGGAGGAAGTTTAGAATAGAGCTTTTAGGCTGGAACACCCCCCCTAACCTCCCCCCCCACCGGTAATTTTTAACATTAACTATATGTAAAATTGTTGATTCAAGAGCTTCTTGGCTGCTGCTTTCTTCTTATGTCCCTTTACATTTAGGCTGAATAAAGATGTGTCTGTTCCCAGCCTGACAATACTATTGATAGATTTTTTTAGGAACATTTAAGTAAAAACAGGATGGTTGACTTCTGAAAGGAGAAGTGCTGAAGAAAAATACTTGCTAGGATGGAACTTGTTCACTCTAGCTGCCCACAAGTGGGAGAAAATTGGCACAGCTCACACAAAACATTTTTAATATTCCAGTTTAAACTTGATATGATCTGTCAGGTGTAGCAAATATTTGTTCTGGCTTTTGCAGGTATCTGTCAGTGTCGGCTGGGTCTGCCTGTATGTGCCAGTGTTAAAGGGTGCCCTTCCCTTGCTGTTTGAGGGTGCTTACAGTAGGGAGGGAAGGAAGGACCTGCTTTGGAGCAGCTTGGAAATAAGTGGCAAAAGCTCATGGAAAGTGTTTCATTGCTCAACAGAGTTAGGGCCAAAATAAAAGGTGTTGCATATAGTGGAAACATTTGCATGCTGTTTCTTGTGTAATTTACTATTTGTTTTGTTCTTTATCAACAAGCAATTTGATTCCCTATCCTCCTTTTCAATAACCAATGAAGATTTTGTTTGCTTTCCCCTTTCTGTGTCATCTGTGAGACAATCAACATTTTTGCCCTTGAATACAGATTACCCATGAATACAGATTTGCCCATGAATACAGATTGATTTCAGAGGTACTTGCTTCTGAGTAAGATATGCAAAAAAGTAGTATCAGTAGAAGGGCCAAGGCTGAAGGATGGTTTATTTGATTTATAGAGTGATAAACTGATAAACTGCTGAGTGTATTGCTGACTGAATCCAGTGGCATTTGCCACAGTGATTATCATGCAGTTAACTGCTTCATCCAAGTGCCACTGTCACTCAGTGCTGCCATTAAAAATTAACGTGGTGGCTACACACTCGGAACTACCACTGCTAAGTGTCCTCCTGATTGTTTCTCTGACATGGAAAAAGAAGCAGGCAGATAAAATTATCTTTTCTATAATAGGCCATTTGCCTCTTGCTCTGAAGAAAATGACCCATTAGGTAGAAGTAATGCTCTCCATTTTCACAAAGTAGAAGATAATTATGGGATATGAAGGCTGATTAGAAACCAGAAGAATTCTTTCTGTTACACGTTTATTATTTCTGGTGGAACTTCAAGTCAAACAGGTCAGTAAGCCAAAAACTTCTGAATTCTGCCACTTAGGTATTGAGTAAAACTGATGGTCATAAAGCACCTGATATTTTTAAATTAAAGTGAGTAATTGTACACCTCAAGATGCCATGTTATTTCAGATGCATTTGTAGAACAAAAACTGTTTGAACTCAGAATAAAAAAGATTTATTGAACAAAAATGCCTTTTTTTGGTCTTACCTGAAATCACATTGGAGAACTCCGAGTAGGTCTTTAACAAAGAAAGTTGCCTAAATTCAGCAACTTGCAAAAAATGAGAGTATATATTCAGTCTCATTTCCAAAACCACAAAGGCCCAACAGTCATTGTGAGTTCCTGTCTTCTGCCTCCTAATTTAGGTGACTGGAGCACAGTTCAGAGGTTGGGAGAGATGTGCTCTGCAATCCTTGTTTAGTGTGGCAGGTCTTGGCCAACACACGCAGCTGAAACTTGGCGGTCTAGGTAGCCTGCAAAGCTAAATTCTGCATAGACACGTTTACCTTTTTGTTAGCTACAAAACATGTTTGAGGGATTACATCAAATACTGTGCTCTGATAACTGGAGCTGTAGCCTCGCCAATTTGGAAACTTAAATGGCTGATGGTTTACACATCAATTTGTACTGCAGAACAAAACTGCAGCGGGTATGAAACTTCCCCTGTAGCTCGTCTCTGGCTTAGGCAATGTCTTAAACAGACCTTAACAGTTTAACAAGGTCAGATATGCTGTGTACTTCTAGGAGTTTTAATAAGTATTCCTATGGCTGCTGGTTTATTTGAGATTGTAACTCTGACCTCCTGTTGTATGTATTTATCTGAAATTGTATGTGCTTCAAAAATGGATTAGGTGACTTTTCGTACAAGTTTAACTTCTACTAATTCCTTCCAAATGCACCAAACTTTCCTAATGTGCCATATTTGTACAGATGTCTCTTTCTGGATCCATACTCTTCATTCTTGGAAAGATGAAATGAGGAAAAATAAAAAAAAATAACCTGTGCAGAAGTGGATTGGTTTCTGGAATACCTTGTCTTCCTAATTAATCTGAAATTCTGGGCTACAAGTCTATTCAGGCTACTACTCTGAGAAATGGAGGCATAGTGATTTGATACGTGTGAGTATAAAGTGCTGACACTGAGGGATGTAAATTCTTCTTTTATAAACTTCAGTGATTCACTTATTAAATAATTTACTTCCTTGTAGCACCGAGTCACACTAGAATGCAGTAGTTGTTGGACACAGACCTGTTAAGCTTTTTTCATAGATGGACCATAAGCAATACTTACTGTTTAAATATTGCAAAAGCAGTGTCTTCAAAAAAGCACAGGTTTTACTTTCTCATTTGATAGAATCCTGTTATGGATTTTATATGTGTAATGTATTCTTAAGTTATTGTACAGTTGATTTTTAACCAATCACCAGTATGCAAAACACCCTGTCATAGTACTGGTAACATTTAGTATGTAGTTGCAGACTATAAAACATTTATAATCTCTACTTTTTTCCATTAGATCTTCTTCCTTTTTAGTGAAAGGATTATATAGGAATTGGACAACCCTCATCATCAACCCTTTCTTGTGCAAAAAATGAATGAGATTTTTGTGGTCAGGACAAAAAATTTCAAAGGCTCTATAGAATACATATGATTGTTAAAACCAAGACTTCCAAACCTTAGAACTGGAATCAACTTAAGTAAATTTTGGAAATGTTTAATTGTTGTCAGTACTTTACTGAAGAGAATTTATTTATGCTATCTTTTAAGCACTGCTGCCAAAGGGTTTGTACCTTGCTTTCTCAAAATGCTGGTTTCATTGGTTGATAGCAGCAGCAAGCTGGCTATCATGAAGATGCACAGTTCCTCCAAGTTTTGTGAAATTGGTAGCTGGGTGAAAGAAACGCAATGCCTTGAAAGGAGGAGTGGCTTTAATATAAGCTTGTGCTTTGTTGTAAATCTGATAATCAACACGAGAGAGGGAATTGTGAAACCTTGCAGTTTGCAGCCAACCTGATAGGCAAAGCTAGAGAAAACCAAGTATGGTTCAGTCCCTGTTTTGGATTTTTTTCAGTACGTGGTGCTGTACTACCACCACTGTGCAGGAGCAGGGCTTAGGGGAATGTCTGAAGTGTACTAACACAGCTCTGTCATTCTTTGTGATGGTTTTTCCTAATGGAGCAGAACCAAAAATTGCTTGCCCTTTTCTAAACAGCAAAGGTCAAAAGTAGATGGCACTATAGTGTGCTCATACTTTTGTCCTCAGATTTGTGTTGCCCTGACAAACTATGATGTATTACATTTATGATGATGTGTGAGTTTGTGTGAGTTGTCATGTCTGCTTGTTGCAGAGCTTAAAAGAAGCACAGATGTTGGAATGGTGTTTTCTGGTGACCTTTCACTGCCTTTATGTCTCTGAACATTATTCTGTGGATTTGAAAAACGTAGCAGGAAAACATTTTTATAGACATGGATGCTCTAAATATTTGTTTATTGAAGGGCTTTGGAGTTTCTGATCCGCAAACACTTGGTGGCCTTAAGACAGCTGGTTGCTCATGTTGAGCAGGCACTGCTCCAGACACTTCATGCTTACAGGATGGTGTCTCATCCACTTCTGCAGGGTAGACAGGAATCTTGTGTGACTGCAGATGGAAGTAGTGAGTTTTGTATAGTCACTGTGATACAACTGCATCATAAAAGCACTTGAGAACTTCCATTCTAATATTAAATAACGGTAATGCTCCCTGTAATGAAATTATAGCCACCCAGGTCTTCTCTCTCAATTAAAAAAAAAAAAAGCAACTAAACGAACTTGAACAAACCATTACTTTTACAGGATTTTACTTGCTCCTTTGCATATCCACGCTACTCTCAGGATTTTTGGAGGTTTTTTGTGCGTGTTTGTTAGACTTCATCGTCTTCAGTGGTATGTCATGGCATTGTGGTGGTACATGAGATATATTTAAAATAGATTTTTCCCTAGCCTAATAATTGAGGATTTTATTATATAAGTAAAACTCCATTTGTCTTTACTGTTGTGATTTTGGGTATAGCCATGTCTGAATGATGTGGACTTTTTAACCAACTTTTCAGGCTTGAAAATTGGTGACAGTACAACCCCAGAGTTTCTGTAGACTAGCCTTTCATTTCTGAACCCTTCACTGCAGAAAGAACAAGGAACTGGGAAGAGCAAAATTACTCCAGGGGGCCTACTCCTGAGAGGAGATCAAACACTGCTGTTACAAGAAACCAGAAGAAGTGTTTTGCACCAGTTTTGCAAAGCAGGGTTCCAGATAGGGATGCTTGCTCTGGGGGAAGATGAATCTATGCCCTTCTGACCTCTAATCCTTCAAGTTCTTCTCCAACAGGGAAGGCTGTCTCTGACAAGCTTCCTTTAAATAAAGGGTTAAAAATTAGGGAATTGCACTGAGAAGAGTTGTAAATGCAAATGGATTTCAGTATTTCAGTGCAATCTCATGTGCCACAGCTCTTTATAGATTTTAGCTTATTAAGCGAAAACCAAAAGCAGATTCTTTCAGTCTTGGATACACCTCAATATCAGTGTCCCTCAGTATGAATTCTTGGGAGAAAGATGACAAACTGTCAGCACTAGGTAAAAAATTATGTTATTTTTTGAAAGATTCGCAAGTCAAGGGCGTGACTAAGAAGCTGAGACTTCCAGGAAAGAGAGAGTCAAGAAATGAATCAGCAAACACGAAGGAAGAATATCTAAAATGCCAAAGACCAGACATCTGTTATGAAATATGGATTGTTTTCTTGTCTTCCATTTCCACCAATACTTTGCTTTCTCCGGCTACACTGCGGAGTGTTCTGCTTTTGGGAATGTAGTGATTAAAAGCATTTGGCTATTCAAGAACTTTGATTCAAAAATGAAGAGAGAAAACAAAAATATCCCGTCCATGAAATAAATTATGACACTTACTAGCTTAACTATAATACTGTCATATAGTCATCTTTTTCACTCTTTGTTTCCAGTCTTCTCTCTTTTTTTTTTTTTTAATAGGTTATCTGATACACCTTTATATAAAAGAGTATCAGAATTTTTACTGGTTACTTGAACATATTCCTGTTCATTTTTTACTTTGTGTCAAGTGTAAACTTTTAGACTTTATACCAGTGGTCTTAATTTCAACAAGGGGTTGAAAACACTTCTATTTGCCTCTGATTCTGAGATACATGGCAATTATCTTTATAGGGAGACATGCATGTCTTGAGAGGTACTCAATAGTTGACCTTCTCAAATAATAGAATTTAGAGCAGCAATTAAGAGGCAGGATGTTGCATCAGCCAACATTTTATGCAACCCCAAATTAAAATTGTTTGAAATTGTTTGAAAATTAGGGCTGCTTGCACTCTCTGAAGACCTGGAAGACAGGAAAAGTGCTGAGAAAACAGGTGTGGTGCTTATTTTAAGTAAGGAAGAGGAAGAAGGGAAAGAGGAAAAGGTAGGGATAGGTGGGCAGTTGTAGACCAGTCAGCTATCTCCAATTTCCAGATAAATTCTGGAATAAAAATTGTAAACACATGTAAGTACTTGAAACATCAAAATGAGATGAATTATGATCAACAAGTTGTGTTGAGCCACTATTACTTCTTTCTTTGTTAGGATAACATGTCATTTGAGCAGAGAGGAAGCAGTAAATTTAATCTGCCTTGGTGTTATTAGGGCTTTTGATACTGTTATTTATGACAGGCTTGTAAGAGAAATACGGTCAAGGCAATGCATAACCAGCTGGGTGAGTGACCTAGAATTCAGATTTCAAACAAACTTGTCACTGAGAGCACTATCAAAGATGTAGAATCTATGTTTTGCAAGGGTGTGTTCTGTGTCCCTTGCTAACCCATATATTGCCTGTGTGATGGAGAGCGTGCCACGGAACTGTGAGGGGTGTAACGCATGCTGGAGGATAAATACTGCAAATAACCTCACTGAGCTAAGGTAGTTCTGGGAGCAGGAGAAGGAAAATAAGCATTTCAATAGGAAAATGCACCTGGTAGGTGTGAGCCAAGACAAAGCAGAATACAGACTTGCGAGTGTGACTCTAAAGCAGACAATGAATGAACATTGCCCTTTTCTGTGCCATCTCTTTCTGTGCTTTTCCCATTGCAATACGTGTGGACAGAATATTTTCTTCTGTCCTTTATGACCTTTGCCTGTTGGATCTGCCTTTGTACTTTGGACAGCCTCATTCTGTCCTTCATGCTTCAGAAAGATTTTTGCCCCTCAATCATTTCCTGTTGTATACTTTCTTCTTGAGTTCAGATTATTGAGGATCTACAACTGATCTCTTTTTAAGTTTCCTCTTTTTTTTTTTTTTGGAGGTATTCTTCCTTTCTGCCAGTGAAATATAATTTCAGTTCCTTGAAACTGGTGCCTTCTACCTTGGTGTCCCTTGCTCCTCTTCCTCTTTTTTTTCCCCTAGAAATGCTAAACTAGCATACAATGATTCTACTACTTGACCTACCTATGTATGCACAGCTGATTCTCCTGGCAGCACTGCTGACCACTGGAAGTCTTCTTCTCTCACTGCTTTCTTCACCTTCTCTGCCAAACTCTCTCCTCCCTGAAATCATTAACAGAATTTGTTTTTCTTTCTCAGCGCTAGGACAGAGACTTTTTGGACATCTACATGGGTAACTCCTCTGACAGGATTCTGGGTCTCGTCACCTTCACCAGGTCACTTCCAACATAACACTTCCCACTCTGCCAACACAACACTCTGCCAAGGGTGTGCTCTCCTGGCACAAGGTAACAGGATGTTTCTTCCCCCCGGGCTTGCTCTGCCACACATTCAGCCTACATTCAATTACCCAATCCATTCTCAGCTGTGCTAACTGGCCCAGGCAACCACACTTAATATTTCAGACACTTAGGGGCTTCCATTCAAATTCCTACATTTCTTTCACTGGTACAGACGTCTGAAGAGTTTTGTAGAAGGGCTGTTCATTTTCATTCCCTTGCCAGCTCGTATTTTAAGGAAATTTAAGGACTTATTTTAAGGAATAATCATGCCAGATCACTCTCTCATTTCTAGGCAGAGAGAATTTGCAGATCGTCAGTAAAGACATTTCCCGTGAACAGAGGAAATATTAGTGTTAAGGTGCTGTTGAAATATAGATCTGGAAGAAGACGACTGGAGCATACGCAAGAAAAATAGAAGTTGACAAGAACTGATGCGGACACTTGATATCAAGGGGGCAGAGATCCTTTGGGGCAAAAGGAAGCAAACTGGCTGATTATTGTCTACCAAAGAGGGAGAATAGGATTTACTCAAGGGTAAATCTAGATTCTGAGCACAATGGGAAAGAGCTGGATAAACTAATGGGTAATTTATGCTAGATAAACCAATGAGTGATTGATGTGTGTAATTAGTTTGCAAATAACTTCAGGCTAGATCCTGGAGGATGGCTTCTAACCAAGGGGAAAAAAACCCATGTTTTTTGTTTTAGCCTTTATCCTGTGTTGTGACTGAGATAAATAGAGATTTAAAAAAAAAAAAAGGTGTGGTAACAGTATGAAAATACTGTTCCTATGAGGCTATTGAAGACAAAATAAGATGACCCAATAGTACCTTTCAGTCCTATACAAAAGATTTTCAAAGTATGTCTCTCATACTCACTTTTTTTTTTTGATACAAACATTTTTATATCTCCTACATAATTAAAAGTAAGAACAGATTTAGCAAAGCCGCACTAATGTATTTGCTAATTCTTTGAAGTTGGGAGTTAAAAAGGGTCGTTTTCTGGGGAGAGAAAAGAGCGTTTCTTTGATTTAAATGATTATTTAAAGAATTAACTGGTAACTCCTGGTTATGTTTAGCTTATGCTTTGTCCCCAGTAACTGATCACTCATCTTAAAATCAACGGTTGCCCGTGAAAAGCAATTATGATATAATTTGATTCCTAACATACAAAAAAAATATTTTCCTGCCCTGTAATGATGGCAAGAAGCCTAAAATTTTTATTTTATCAGAGTTTTGAAGGTTTTAGCAAGACACATGTGTTGTTTTTGACATTCCTGTAAGCCTCTTGCAAATTTCTTGTTATGCATGGAACAATTTCCATTATGTAATTTATGTTTATGTTCAAGGGTAGAATAAGGAGGCACACTTGGGTTTTCATTTTGTTTTGGCTTTTTTTGTTTATCCTTTCATATCATATTTTAAAAATATTATTGCCAAAAAAAGTGTAATTCTGTGCAAGTCGTCTTTGCTGAGAGCTTTGGCTGGCTGAGAACCAGCAAAACTGTCAGAATCAGTGTTTGCCACTTAATTCTTCCAGTTCATCTGAGGGTAAGTTCCTGGTAGGTGTGAATTTGCTGATTGTGAGCTGCTTCAAAATACTGAAACAAAATACTGCAAAGATCAGTCACAAAAACCATAATGAAATGAGTTCTTATTGAAACGAACAAGTTCTTATTGACTGAGCGTCATTTGTGCTTTCACAGGTTTGTGTTATTGCAAACTGGATTCTTTGCAAGGGGCACTTATTTTTCTGAAAATTAAAAGTGAAAATAAAGCACATAACAACTGTAAGAGAAAAAATATAACCACCATAACAGCCTCAAGTTATGAGGAGCAGGAATTTTCCAAAGATGTTTGTTGTCTCTGTCAGCTTTCACTAGTACAGAAGTTTCAAATCAAAATTATTACATTCTCTCAAGGAACACTACTTAGCATCATTATTTTTTACTTTATTGCTGGCATGAGTGCTTACACAGTAAGAAGGATTAGGCTAACCAAACAGTTCAGCCTGGGATAATCAAGTAGCCTGCTGTGGGTTGGATTGGGATTATATAAACATTTGCAAGACTAGAATACATGTGAGAGGTGTAGGAGGTGTCCACTCTTTCTCCAGGAGCACCCATATTACTCACTTTGGCTGCACTTTCCTGGGAAGCAGCTGTTGCATTTGTTCTCTTTGCTGTCATGGAGGAAAACACAACATTTTACTGTGCTGGAAACATTTCACTGGTTCAGTGGAGGCCTGCAGAGGCTGGGAAATATGTGAGTAACCCTCCTCTGGGGCATGCTTCTGTGTAAAGTCACACACCTCTTTTATTGACAGTCTTGTGGATTTTTTTTTTTTAACTTGCCATTTGCAATATCTATTACCACTTATAGACAAAAATAAAACACGTCATATAAAACTTAATTTCTTTAGTTTATGAATGAAGAGTAAGACCAATGAATGGCATTTTAAGCGTTGCAGAGCAATCCTGTTATGCCTGTAATGCCATCACTTTCCTTTTTGTATCTATAAGGCTATACAACTCGCTCTTTTTTTGTACAAAAAAATGACTTCTTCTGTTGTGGTCTGTACTTTGAGTGCAGTGATGAACATGGCACATGGTGAAATTCTGACCTTAAAAAATGTTGCTTATTTTGATATGCCATACCAATTAATACCTCATATAAAAATCACGTAGAAAACTTCATGTAGAAGTGAAACAGCAAGGTATTATCTCACCAGCCAAACACAATGTGGGATTCTCTTAGATTTAAGTCTAAATAATGCTTTTTTTTCTCCCCCCGGTTCTTGTTTCATTTTGCATTTTCTTCTGCTTAATGAAGGAAATAAAGGACTTCAGATCATGAAAAACCATCAAATAAACATGAGCATTGGGTAAGATGATGTCATCTTCATATTTTATGGATCCACAGAGACCTGAATTGAAACACAAAGGAAGAAGAGGAAAATATGCATTACTTCTGTATCTGACATTAGCTATTCTTACCACATTGCAGTGTCACTTTTTATTTCACTCATATGAAAGAGATGCTGTAAAAACAAAATTGAAACATCTCAGAAAACAACCACAAGAATGAAACAAATATTATCTTCAGTATTGGTTCTGTTTGTCCTGGAGCTAGACCTTTGTGTGATGCTGTGTGCCGAGGGAGAACTCTGGCAAGAGCATCTTCCATCTTCAGGTCTGGTGCATGCAGGAGCTAGAGGTGGAAGGTGAAGATCAGATAGGCAGAGTCAGGGAAGTGCTGAGGAAGGAAAGGAGCCTTCTGGAGCTTTGCTGAAATCTGATGAAGAATTGGAGTGTGGTGGTTTAGTGTAGGAAGATAGCGCAGATAAAGGAACTATATGGGTTTTTTTAGAAATAAGAGCGTGAGGTCCTTTTAATCTGTTTAATGAAAGGGTTTATCTTGTTATTCTGTAAACTTCAGGGCCAGGACTATGTAGACGTGTAACCAGTGCATGGGAAAACCTTGCCCGTGACTCATGCTCCACGAGAGGGAGCCAGAACTGCCTTTAAAATGTCAGCAGTAAACCCTGTGAAATTATGCAGCCTAAACTCGACCCGAGGCTCTGCCATCGCCTTCTGGCCGAGGCAGTGCTTTACCCAAAGGCCGGTACCCATCGAGCTGCTGCTGCCCGGGCTGTGCCTCGCCGGCGTCAGGGCAGCCCAGGCTCGCACGGCAGCGAGGGACGTGCTCCGATCCACCCCGGCTGCTATCCCCACCTCCTCCTCCTCCTCCTCCTGCTTCTTCCTTTACGCTCGATGTGTACCGTGCTGAGGAATTACCAGCGGTGCAAAGATATTCTGCTGTGGCTGTGCAAAGACACGAGTGTCTCGTTGCTGTTAGCCCCGTTGGGATAATCGGCAAAGAATACAGTCCCTTATATGCTTTTGGAGTTTATTATTCTGCTTGGCTGAGGCAGTAAACGCAGGAGGCAAATTGGGGGGTGAAACTGGAATTAAAATATTCAGCGCCTGGCAGTGCAATAGAAAGTAAGAATACTTTTTGGATCATTGAGTTGCATGTGCAAAGATGTACTTCCTACTGACTTAAAGACTAACAAAACAACGAAGCCTCTAATTGAAGTCCTTCTTCTAGGAATACATGTGCTACATGGAAAAAACCCAGACTTATAAAGTCAGATAGTGGATGATAATGGATTTCAGAACGACTTGGAGTTTTGAAATTGACTGCAATAAAAGTTAACTGATCTGAAATAAGAGTCAGTGATACTAAAAAATGCTACTACTAAAAAAACTTCCTTTGGCAAGTAAGTGTCCCTTAAGGAGGTCAGCTGGAGCTGCTGGTTGAACACATAAAACTTAAACTGAATCCCATGCTGGAAATGTGGAGCTAACAGAGCAAGGCTGTACACTGAGGGGGGCCTGTGAAGATGCCTTTTCAGGGAGGTTTCTGGGTCAGCAAGTGTCCAAAATCTGAGTGCAAGCATGAAAGCCTGCAGGTACCTAGAGAAAACGAAATGTTTTGGAAAACTTTTAAATGAACAAATTATAAAAATACCAAGTTTTAAAGTCAACAATATCAAGCAAGAATAGTCTCATTTTTACAGGGAGAACTATTGTTTATTGCATCACTGGACTTTACAAAGCAAAAAACACTGTTCTTCAGGCACAAGGTAGAAGAACTTCAGGATTTGATAAGTAGTGTGTGTGAAAGAGAGGCAAAACTCCTCAATTACAGAATTACAGAATGGGTCAGGTTGGAAGGGACCACAGTGGGTCGTCTGGTTCAACCTCCTTGCTCAAGCAGGGTCATCCCAGAGCACATGGCGCAGGATTGCGTCCCAACGGTTTTTGAATATCTCCACTGGGGGAGACTCCACAGCCTCTCTGGGTAAGGTGTTCCAGTGCTCAGTCACCTGCAGAGCAGAGAAGTTCTTCCTCACATTCAGGTGGAATTTCCTGTGCATCAGTTTCCGCCCATTGCCTCTTTTCCTATTGCTTGGCACCACTGAGAAGAGCCTGGATCATCCTCTTGACACCCTCCCCTTCAGTTCCTTATGGACATGGATGAGGTCCCCTCACACAGCTGCCTCGCCCCTGGGATCCAGCGCTTGTGTCCAGTTAGTCTTGTTGGCCTGAGCCTGGTCTGAAGGACCCGATTGACAGAGCTGAAGGGCATTAATAGCTGGTTAAAAGAGTGAATGAAGAATTTTGTCTTAAGGCAGGGGCTATGTTCTGGATTATAAAGTGTGCTTTTCATTTATTTGTGGAGGGATGCGAACGTGCGTGGATGTACAAGCACTTGCTGCACCACATCCCAGGGTGGGATTGTTAGCATGTCTTCCTTGTACTTGTGCTGTAGTGGGGGTTGTGGGAGAGGGATGAAGCACTAGGCAGTGTCTTGTTTGTTTGACTCCTGAAAACATCACGTGTCATATGTAAAACTGACCTAATCATAACCAGAAACTGAATTTGGTGACTTTGGTTTTGCCAAGGCCGAAAAGCTTTTCTTGTTCGAAGGCTGCTTGTAATATACATTACCACTGATCTGTCCATCACTTTGCCCTTTGGTCTGCTAGAAGCAGCCAAATACTGAAACATGATACCCATGAGGATTGTGCAAACAAAGGGAATATTTACATATAGAGAATAATATTGACATTTGCATGTGCCTCATGGTGCCCCCTCAAATAACACTGAGCAAGATTATATTCAGGCTTCTTTGTTAGATTTGCATGCTGTATGAATTATGATTTATTCTTACAAATACAAAGTGCATCACTAGGAAGCTCAGACGCCAAGTAATGTGTGGATAAAATTTATAGTCAGCTTATGGTTGACTATGTGGAAGACTGTATAGAACCAAAATGCATTTAAAATATCTTGTGCCCAGCAATTGGAAGTGCACTCAGATTTTTCTTCAGCCAGCTTGTTTCCTTGAAAACATTCTTTAAGAGTCATTTATCCTCTTTTTAATGTTAGCGGTCATATGACAAAATAGTTGCATGGGAAGAAATATCTTTGAGAAGCATCTTAGCAAGTGCCTTAATTGTTAGGTAAAAATAACTTTTTTTCTGACAAGGGAGGAAATACTTGCAAAACACCAATATGGGAGGTTTTTTGAGGACTGCTGTTATATAAATATTACAAAATTGTAAAGCAAATATTTTCAATGAGAAGTATCTTTCATTTGTTCTCCTTTCTTTTTTTCTAGTTGATTAAAAAAAGGGCAAAAAACCCCTTAGGAAGTCAAGGGTTAGCAAATATACTGGTACACTTACAGACTTTCTTTTTTTTTTTAAAGTGACAAAGGCAAAGCAGAGGCTGTGCTGACCTTTGTGAAAGAACAGATCCATGGGGAAAGAAGGTTTCTTTCTGACAGACAGGAAGCTATCTAATTCAACCATTAAAGGTAGCGAAGGAAGATGTTTAAGTCATCTGTTATCCCGGTGAGTCAAATGCAACCTCAGGCTGTTGTTTCTCTAAGGCTAAAGGTGTACTCACACACAACATCCTGTTTACAGAAACTGTAAAATACTCTAACACACTCAGTTTAATCAAATAAGCTACCTCTCCGTTAGTGTTTCAAGGTAATCTTTTAATTTAAAATATTTATTGTTTTGCTTTCGTTATTTATTTTTCTCGATGTGCACATAATCCCAAATTTCACATTCTGATTATAACGCTATATAATTCTCCGTGCCTTCTCTATATTACAAGGCTTTCTGTTAATCGTTTGCTTATGCAAAATGCGTATGTTCCCAATGCATATCTGGATATCAAAAATAGTTATAGATGGTCAATATTTACTAAAGCAAAGAGTGAAAATCAGAAGTCTCTGACAGGTGTAAATGTAATCACAGTACAGAGAATAGTACTAAAGCTCATTATGTAAACACAAATGATTGTACTGTAGGATAGATGGTTAACCTGGGAAATTAGGGAACCTCAGACTCAGCATGGTGCATATTTATTTAGAGAAAAAGAAAATACCTGTCATGGAAAAAAGACATCCCGACTTTAGTGATCAGAAAAGACATCCAGAGTCGTAGGTACCTGTTAGCAGCTTGTCTCTGTTGGTTTTCCTTACTAAAGATTGAATGGCTACACATTTTCTCTTTTGTTTGTAAAAACTTCTCTTATAAAGGCAGCCAAAACCATGGTTGAAAATGTTATTAAAAAAAGTATCATGGCTTCACTTGGGCAGTGCTCTCATTCAGTGGAATTCGAATGAAGCTCATGAAAAACTGCAGGGGGAAGAAGAACTGTATAAGAAGATGCTAACTTCCAATATGAGAGCTGACTCATTACAAAAATGAAATTGCAATGCCTCAATACCCAGCACAGTGGATAATGACCAGAATACAGTGGAAGGAAGGAAGGTAGCCTGGCTCTCCCACGCTGGCCCTGTAACCTAACGAAACAGTGCATTCTGCTGTGAAACTGAAGTGTGAGTTGAAGTCCAGCTAAGCAATTTAAGTTAAAGCACTTTGGTACAGATTGTTCTGATGTCTGTAGAACATCTCACGTGTCACGGATCCAGGAACTGGGAGCTCATGTTGTGACTTCTCCATGCTGCCAGCCTTCCCCTGAAGTGAGGTCCCACAGCGTGTGGATCTCCTGGCAAACCCCACGCTGCTCCTGGTCACCAGCAACTGGGGAGCTGCTGCTGTGGGAGCCTGGGCACCACCAGTCAGCCCCACAGCCAGAGAAAACAAATTAATCAGGTGTCAGAGGGGAGCCAGAGGCTGAGAATGTGACAGCTGAATATTGCAGAGTGCTGTGAACAGTTGATGTTCTGATGGCTGGATAGTGTCCCCAAGCAATGGCAACCCACAAACAAGTTCTAAAATAAGACTTTTGTAGTCTTTGCCATGTACTTTGGGCTCCCGCCGGGAATTTTCACTGGAACAGGACAAACTTATTGTGATCAGTGTTATAACCAATGGGACTTCAACGTGTGCCAATGGCGTTGATACAACTGGAAGCTTTCCAGAATTATTGGGGTTTATCTGCATGGCATGAAAGTATATGAAAACTGAATACAGATGATAACACTGAACACAAGTCAACTGAAAGTTTTAAATGAACAATTAGATAAACTTGAAATTTAAAAAAATCTCCATGGAATATGAAAAGGGTACGGAAAACAAGCTTTTAACTAAAAGGATACAAGAAAATAAAAGCTATTCTGGAATTTATAAACAATGCCTCAAGAGATTGCTATAATATATTTAGGAATAAAAGAGGACTAGTAGGCAAAAAATATAAATATGTAATTAAAACTGAAGCTGTCTTGTATTCATTGATGTACATATAACAAGTGTTATAAAAAAGCATGGTTTTATATACATTTCCCAATAAATATTCCCTAGAAAACTCTAAAGTACACATTTATTGAATAACATCTTATGTAGGATGACACTTGTTAATGATTAGTGAAAACAACCTTAAGCTAAAACGTCATCTTTACCAATGCATATAACAAAAGGAGATAGCTGGTAAAGATGTATAAAATTCATTTCTTTGTTTGGAAATATGTTTCTCTGTTTTAGATGCTTACTGCAAATGAAGAAAAATATTCTCATGACGTGAAAATAAATGATGAGTCAACTGAATCCCTGATATAAAACTCTCCTTTGAGTTCTTGACTGTGGGGCCGATGTTTGCGGGCTGAAATTATTGTTGCAGAGGTTTGAAAGTTAGGTGAATCCCAATTTCCATGCAAAATTCAGCTCAGTTGTAATTACATTAAATGCCACATAATATATATATATGCATCTCTACATGCTTTTTTTAAAAATAATGTAGCGTATACTTTGTTTTAAGTGAACATTTTCTTAACAAGAGCACGTAGTAATGTGAACATGATACGCTGATTTATCTGGCAGCATGAAATTAGTTTTATGCTACTGTATTTTATGTCTGTTGAATCAGAGAAAATTAAAATAGCTCAAGGGATTTTCATCTGACAGGGGTGCTTTCCTGTTTGTGTTCTTAAATAGTAACATCATATTTTAATTAAATGTTGTGTGAGATTTTTTTTACTCTTTTTGAGAGTAGTTGAAAGATGAAAGTTAAAACATGAAAGATAGTTTCATGTTATTTTAGAGTATTTATTACTACTGATGTACTTTTTTTAACTAAAAGGACATGGTAAAAGTTAATTTGAATGGAAAACATGGAAAGAGGGAAGGAGAATAGTATACAAACAGCATTTGCAGTAATCATTTTTTCAGAACATGTTGTGCTTGCCTGAGAAAGAATTTGTCTAATTACTGAAAAATAACCTGCTAAATCTGTGATTTTAACTTTATAATTTTGCATAATGAAAGGTAGTAGACCATGTAAAGGTCTGGTTTAGCAGAGTTTTCACATTCCTTTATCACAATTACATTTTGCATTTTGCTTACAACGAGTGGCTCAGGAACAAGGGCTTCTTTCACTTTTCAGAGGTGCATGTCCACAACTGCATGCTGTTGATTTGGCTTAAGTTTTAGCAGTTCTAAAACTTGCTAGAAAACTACTGACTTTAAAAAAAAAAAAAAAGTGGAAGTGGAAGTATGTATTGCGTCCCCAGACTGAAATCATGCTTCAGTGCCTTCTCCTTTCTGGTGCTTTTGTCTTGAAAGGCAAAACAACAGTTACTGGCAAAACTGACCACTCCCTGTAGCACAGAGGATATGGATGTGAATGCAAGCATGCAGTTTTTCACAGTGGATCACAACTTCTGGCAGCCTCTAGGAAATTAAATGTAATCTCTTTCGGTTTCAATTTTGTCTTACCTGTTGTGCTTTGGAAAAGACTTTGGGTCACTGTCCCAACGGACTGCCCCAGTCCTTATCTCACAGGGAGATAGGAAGCAATTGCGCAGGCTAAGCCAGACTGTTTACTCAGCAGCACAGAGAGCTTTACCTGGAATTATGCCTTATGCACGTGGAATAACTTTTCCCCCTTGCTCACCTCCTGAAGGCGATACTTCGCTAGCTGCCCACAGCAAAGCATTCGAGAGTCTTACAGCAGCAGGGGGAAATGATGTGGAGGCACAGTGGGACCCTTGAGAGGGAAGCCAGCTGGGAGAGGCATCCCTGGGGAGATGAGGGTTTCCCAGGCCTCGCTGCCTCCCGAGCTGTGCTGCCCTCTCCCTGCCATGACTGTCCCCCTTGCCAGAGAGTGGAGGGAAAGGCAAGGGCTCGCTGTGTTAGCATCCCTTGCAAAGCGGGAAAAGTCACGACCGGTAGATAAACCCAGGCACCAGGAATCAGCCCACTGGAGTAGGGAAGGGCTTGTTTTCATACTTCTCCAGATCACTCCACAAATGAACATCCCATCAGCTTTCTTTGCTGCGATTTCCTTTTCCTTTTTATCTTATTTTTTTTATTTGTCCAGCTGTTCCACTTTTTGAACCCATGATGTTTCTGAAGTCAAAATAACAAGTGTGAGATAAAATAGGTTTGTCTGTTCCAGAATATATTCAAGGTGATGAAAGATTTGTTGTAGAGATGTTCGTTATCCAAACTGGCTCTTGCATTAGAGAACCATATCATTTCAGTGGTTTCAGTCTCCAGAGCAAGAGAAAAACAGCTTATTTTTCTTCTCTTCAAGTTCAGTGGAACTCAATCACATCCTCCAAAACTGCAGATAACAGAAGGTGATATTTTGCAATGGAGTACTCATGTAAAAGACATGTCCAAAAAAATCTTTCAGCCCTCAGGAAAATTCATGTGTCCTGTGAGGAGAATTTTTCAAATTTTAGGTTGTTACTGTCAAGTATTTGACATAGATGACCAGAATGGCACATGGTTTTTTATAACATAATGTAAACATGAATTGTTAAAAGTGGCCTGTCTGCGGTCCAGTGAGCTGGAAGGTGAAAAATTAAGGCCTTTTACTGTGACTGTGGAAGATGCTTCTAAGTCCTGAATGGGAGAGAAAGCAAGTATGTGTCCCCTCTGAGCCTTTGAAACTGTATTAAAATTCCTAGATTTGTCTAGACTTTTGCTCTGTAAACCCCAAGATTCATACATTTTCAGGTGGGTCTGCTTGCAAGGAGCAACCCTCATTTAGGGCACTCTTCTCTCCATGCAGTTAAAAATGAGACCCTGGCCAGAAGAGTGTTGGCAGCACAGGTCACTCGCACAAATCCCAAGGTGTCTTGTCCACGGGCTGCTCACAGTCCTTTGTTTTGGTTCTGTAAAAGAGGGTCCCACCAGCAGCACTGTTTAGCTGCACAGCTACATTCTGAAGCAGAACAACGTACTGTTCCATGCTCTACAGCAGTTGTTTAACTCAATTGGGCTTCCAGAACATTTTCAGGCTCACAAGGTTGGGGATAAACACTAAACTGCTGCACGCCACAGAAAACAACAACGAATTTTTGCATGTTCATTTCTACGGTGTTGTTCTTTAATTCAGACCAGACAGTCTTCGCCTGAACATTCTCACTCCAATTCTGGCTCTCAGGAAAGAAAGGGCAGTTTCAGCACTGTATACACAGGGGTTGCAGACCATGGCTGGCAGCACAGCCATTTCAGGAGTGGGAACCATAGTTGTGAATATGCTACCTTTTATACTTCCCAGCAGCAAATTCACTGATTGTTCGCAGAGGTCTCCTGAGAAACAAGTTGCCGAGTGACTTGTGATTTAACTCCAATCTGCAGAAAGGCAACTTTTAACTTCTTTTTTTTTAGGCTTTTATGCTTTCTAAAACTTTAACTGGAGGTGTTTCAGAAGTTGTCCTATATGGCATGGTCAGAGGACCTTGCCTCAGGTGCTGTTTTTCCTTGAGTGTCTGTTGGAAATAAGGAGCTATGACTTCCAGCACATGCCTTACTAAAACCTGTAGCTCTCTGAGGACTGGAGAGATTTGTTGTGGTACTTGACCATGTAATCGTGCCTCTGATCAGCTCAGCTTCACCCATGTCACCAGGCTGCTGGTGCCCTGGCTGGGCAAGGGGGGATTTCTTTCCCCCGAGAGCTACCCCCTGGAGGGTTGTGGCTGGACCCTGGGGTCAGGTCAGACAGCCTCGTGCTTCTGAAGCTGGAGTCCCACCTGTGTCTGGCCACAGGGCTTTGCTGTGCCAAGTGGGCTGTCAAACCGTCATTTCATACCGTCACACAATGGTTCAGGCTGGAAGGGACCTCAAAGTTCATCTGTTTCCAACCCTCCTGCCATGGGCACGGAACCCATGGAACCCATTTCCCAGATGGAGATGGGTTGGTTCTCATGTGATCAGTCTTTTTCTGGTAACTGCTGCCAAAGAATCTGTAACCTGGAGAACGCACACATTTCTCTCAAACCATTTTCAGTAAAAAAAAAAACCCAAACAGAATGGGAAACATGTCCTGGCAAGGTTTCTGGCATACCTGGTTCCATGATTCAGCATTTCTTAAATAAGTAGTTATTTAAATCTGTTTTTTCCTTTGTAAGCAATACGGGTGCTTCGCTAGCAAATGGTTAACTGTCTTTTTTTCTCTTGACTTTCACTTGGAGCCAAGGAATTTGCATAAATATTACTATTTCTGGCATGCCTAGAGACTTTTCTGGTATTGTCAAGAACAAAGTGCTTCATAGAAATGCACAGCCAAAGACGATTGAAGATCTTTGCACACAATGTGTGATAAATTTGCTAGCAATTAATTTATTAATAAAAGCCACAGTAAATAGAGGAATCCTCTTAGGATGTACTACTGGAAATCCCATAGGTATTTAAATTTCTTGAACGCTTTGCTATGTGAACTGAATTTTCATTAAAAGGCATGTATTTTCGTGCTAGTAATTCAGTCTGAAAAGCAAACTGTTGGGTTTTTTCCTCCATTCACACATGCCCTTGAAGTATTTTTGGCAGCAATGCCAGAAAGACAGTCACTCCACCAGTATCTGATTCTTAGTGCTGCGTGGCAGAGAATGCGGGGTGTTTATGGCGACTGAATGGCAGCATTGGAGCAGATGCTCTCACATCTCCCAGCTAAGGGAGCAGGTAATTCCTGCCACTCACATGGTCCCTCTGATTAAGTGCTTCTTGCTGCTTTCAGGAAGCCGTTTGCTGCCCTGCAGTGTTCTCTAATTCGCACACACTTGTGTGCATCTCCATTTAATTTGTTTCTCCCCCGCTCAGCCTGCTGTGCACCATAATATGGAAGAGCAGTCTTACCCTCACAATGATCTATTATGGCCCTGTATTTCATAGACAGAAGCCAAGACTGTTGCTGACTCTGATAATTTTAGTAACAATATACTGTGGAACCATTACCTAATTTTTCAGCTTTAGATCAATCTTGATTAGGAAAAAAACCCCACACGTTGTGATTAGAATAGTCCTCAGCCTCTTTTAGCACAAACAGGGTTAAATATGTGAAGTGAAGGGACATAATTTTCATTTTCTATCATGGACGTACAAGTGGTAACAGTGATGACTGTGTAACTGAGGAGGTGAAAAATGACCAACCAGTGATGAGCAAACACTGGCAGAAAACATAAAAGCAGACACATAATTCACAGGCCAGACAGCAAGAGATAAGACACTGCATACGAATAAGAATATGTGGGTGTGAGAGCAAGCAAGTGCTGAAGAAGAGGATCTGACTGCTTCACTGAAAGTGCAACTACACAGAAAGCTCTTCTGACTGCATTTCATCAGTACATACTACCCAGTGGCACAAAACTGGTAAAAAGCCCCCAAAAAGCTGTATGAAAACAGCAGGATTGCTTCCAGGCAAAATAAATAACAATCAGTTTAAAATACCAATATATAACATCTGCCTTACAAATAACTAGCTTTATTCCTGTTTCTTTCTCAGAATGTTTATTTTTGGCTCAGATTTAGATGTTTTGTTCTGGTTTCAGCAGACCGTTTGAACAAAACCATGCATTCTGGACATCTATCACCTAGATATGTTGGCTGACTGAATGTACCTTAAATTAAGTAAAAATTGTGCTTCTTCCATTAATAACATATTTATTTTATTAATATCTGTTTTAAAAATATCACTGAAAAACAGATGACTGATATTTCTGGATTTTCATTAATACCCTATGCTGTAATAAAATATAAGCCTCTGCTTAGTCATTTGGTAAAAGATCTTTACGGGCTGTCACTGCAGGTATGACCTGGAATAAGAGTAGTATTCCAGGTTCTAAGGACTTTTTTGGTGGCTGCAGAGAAGAAAATGAGGCTATTCCTTCCAAAGCTGTGTGAGAAAGAGGACAGGCCCCAAAATGAAGAGACTTTGTTTCACCAAGAAGGAGCTTCAACATTTTAAATGGAATGAAACTTTTTTTTTTTTTTGGGGGGGTAAACTTTTCTCTTTTTTTTTTTTACCAAGCTCTTAACATCAGGTTTTAAGGTTGATCTCTGTGGTTCTGTGGCTTGGGATCAGCCTGAAAAGGCTGTTGTGAAGCTCAGCTCTCCTAAGATGCCTTTGCCTGCAGGATCAGCGCTTAAGCCTAAAAGAGCCTCTGACTGTCAGAGGACCTGGACATGGGGAGGACCTCCTTCCTCTCCTGTCAAAAATGCTGGCTGTTCCCAATTGTGTCAGGTTCAGGCTGACTGGATTTTCAGAAGTAACAAACTCATGTTATACTTGATGGCCTTAAAAAAGTTTTAGATCCAGACCAGCAGGAGTTCAGTTTTCACCTCAGTCAGTCAGTACTTTTGCCTTTGGTTTTGGTATTGCATGTCTCCACTGCCCTATTTGTTCCAGCACCGACTGATATTTCCTTGTTAATGTATTAAGTGTTTTAAAGAACAGGTTTTAAAATACATATTTATTATGGATTAAGAATACTTGTTCTCCCAAAGTCACAAACCTACAAACAAAGCATTTTATTTGCATGCCCCAAGCATTCAGTGAAGGAAAATTTATGAGTAAAAAGCATAAACATTTTTCATTGTTCAGATTGCTGAGCTCTGGGTCACTTCACTAAGTTTGGGAAGTAGCTGATTGCACTCTAGATTTGTAAAGCCAGACTGGATTTCCTGCTTATCTGTTTACTTTAACTGCCTTTAATGATCCAGCACATATGGCCTGGTGCAGCCCTACTGGGTTAAAAGCCATCTAGCTTTTTATGCTGGGGAAAGATTCAATTACTGTAACTGTTTCACTCAGCCATTATAAAACTTGGCTGGAATTTTCTACTGTCTCACAGAAGAAGCTGAACTCCTTCAGTGGAGGCTTCTCCGCGCTTTTGTAAGTTTCAGGATGACCCCATATGTATATTTAGTTCTACAGGTTTCATTTGTGTATTTAAGTACCAATACAAATCAGTGCATACTCAAATGTACTTCTCTGAAGGTTTTTAAAATTTATTATTGTTATTATTATTGTTATTGTAATACTTCCCAGCTGGTGATACTTACATTGTCTGGATCTGATTTAGCCAAATGACAAACAAACACATTCTTAAGTGACTAGCTTTCCATCCAGAAGTCTCATGGTTCAGTTTTTCCAAATTATGTATCTGAGCTATTCAATTTTTAGTAGTGTGTCTTACATTAGATTTTAAGAATTATTTGTAAAGCAGGCAAAAGTGACAGAATGAAATATAAATATAGTTTATAAAAATAGGAGTCTCCATCAGGATCTGCTATTCTGGCATTAAATGATAAAAATCAAATTCCTAACCTAATTTATTCTGCTCAGATGGATTAATTTTAATATTGTACGGCCTGAAATATTTGTCAATTTTTCACTTAATTTTTTGTAATCTGTCCAATTTCCATTATTTTTTGAGGATGAGGCTTCATTAAATGTCATTAATATTTTGCTTTTGCATGATATTTGTGCAAAAAATAGTTTGTCTTTTAAAGTAACAGAGTCGTAGTTCATATTCAAGTGGAAAACAATGTGGGACGTTAAATGGGAAGTGCATATTATGTGCCCGAACTACTGGGGTAAGGGACATTTATAGCTTCATTTTCCCATGCTGGCATAGGCAACGTGAGAAGGTAAGTAATTTTCTAAGTAGAGTTAGACAGGTGTGATTAGGTGTGAGTAACTGTAGGTGTATGTAGGAAGTGGACTTGTGTGTGGGACTGGTTATCCAGTTAAATTTCTCTTTCTGCATATGGAATATCCAGGCTGGAGGTGAGCAGGCGTGTTTTGCACCTGCAGAAGGCTGTTTGAGTTTCCAGGTCAGAATAAGTGAGTGAAGTCCATAGTGACACCAAAATATCAAGTAAGTGATATTGTATTCCCTGTCCTCTTTTTCTTCCAGAACACTTGGTTCAATCCACCCCAAATAATTAAACATTCCCTTGGAAAGCATTATCGGCATTGTAATCATATTTCTATAATGAAATTATAGTATTTAGATTAGGAAACCTAAACCTTTTTTAAAATTAAGAAGAAACTTGATATGATGGAATAAACAAAAGCTGTTAAACTAATTGCAAACCGGAATATATGTTTGGCAGTATGAAAATTACAAGTGAAATACAATTAATGACTGGAATAGTAACAATCTGATTTTACTCATTATGCAAAGTTTAATTTCCTATCTTGTAAATAACAAACCTCATAAACAAGCCAGCAGCTAGGTTGATATAATTAATCAGTTTTTATAAATATGCTGGTTCTGGGTGGCCAGTTTTAAACAATGAACATAGAAAATGCGTAGAGTTGGAAATGAAAAGGATCCATCTTATTCAATATGAATGAAGAGTAATTTTTTTCCTTAGTAGGCTAAAAAAAGCCTTGTGGAGGTCACTGTAGAGGAACTGCATTGCAATCAGCTCCAGCAGTACTCCTGTGGCCAGTGTCATGTTCTCTAATACTGCACCTGCAAAGCCTCTGGTGCTGCGTCTTCAGCCGTGCACCATTTTATCCAAAGTGCCTCTGCACCCCATCAGCAGGGCTGCTGTGTCACAGTGCTGAGGGTGTCCCTCCGGTGGCTCACAACTGCCCTTGCAAAAATTGCTCCACGAGGAATTAATCCAAAGAAAAAAATGTTTGAGTTTTTATGTTGATTTGGGTTGTTTGTTACCCAAGCTGAATAGTCCCGACTGTGGACCCTGGTCAGAGTGAAGTTCCAGAAAGGAGCATTTGGAATGGTTGCCTTTACAAAGCCATTTTGGCAGTGGAATCATAGAATCATTAGGTTGAAAAAGAACCTCGAGATCATCGAGTCCAACCATTAACTCGGCACTGCCAAGTCCAGCACTAAACCATGTCCCTAAGTGCCACATCTACACGTCTTTTAAATACCTCCAGGGGTAATAGTATCATTGCATGGCAAATTGAAACATCACCTGAAAAATTACCCCACAAACTGTTAACTCTGCTAATCATTGATGTGTAGTGTAAAGAATACATGTTTCTATGATTATGATTAAATTGACTTTTACACGTCAATATTCTGGTAGTCTCTGAAATCTCATATTTATTTCTAATTATATGTTTGATAAAGTGGGTGGGGGGTTTTTCTCTGCTTTGGATTATTGGCATGTTTTAAGAGGAAATGCATCACCAGGATTTACCATGCTGGAGCCTTGAAGGACCAAGTACCATCTGTGGGGCACACAATTATGGTATTACCAGAACAGACATCACTTATGTTTTCCACACACTCCTAAAAAGCTTTTCAACAAAACATACTGTCATTGAACAAGCAAGTGGCCCTAGCTTTTCTGACAGCTCTCCTTCTAGAATGCCATTATAAACTTAGGATATTGTAGTACAAACATTTAACCTAAAAGCAGCAAAGTGTTGCAAGAAAAAGGCTGCAAGCCCACCAACCAAAAATATCTCTCCATAGACTGATGCCTTTCATTATCAGGGACAGCTGACTTTAGTATGAATTCCTAATACTTCAAGTCATCTTGGAACATTTTACGGTGTTTCACCCATTCTGTTTGGAAGCCTCAATCCTGATCGTTGCTATGTATGAGTTTAAGTCCAAGCTGTCTTTACCAAAAGGTCATTTAATCATTTTACTCTATTAAATATAATTTTTAAAAAGTGATACACTCCCTATAGTGTACTTCCATGTAAAAAAAGCCCTAACAAAGTGAGAGGGGGAGAACAAAGGCAGCTGGCAAGGTTCGGGATGCAGAGTTGATCTGCTTTCTGTTGCCTGAGGGCCTGACTGCGCTCTTGTGTAACTGATTTTGTGGACTCCTCGGCTAAATGTAGGGCCTGCATACACTTAATGAACCTTAGAGTGTAATCAAAAAGACAAATATGATATGTCTGAAAATATGAAGGTATTTTCTTCTTTGAAGACCTTTGGGGACTCTTGCAGTCTTTGGAGTCCTCTTCTTCATCTTGATAAAATCACTATTGTATCCAGCAGTGTTTGCCACGGAAACTGTGTTCCAGCCTGATACTGAAACCACAAAAGTCTGAGTAATCACCCAGATTTATTCTTCACATTGACCAGTGCCTATACAATGGTATCACTAAGGGAAAAGGCAACAATATTCCAAAGACACTAACATAGGTTAGTTTAACTTAATCTCTGGCTTCAGCCTACAGTACTTGTCAGAAAAATATATTAATATGGGACTTTACTGTTCTCAGAGTAGCCTTTGTCAGGAGTTTGAAATGTCTGAAACAAGATAATTAAAGAATCCTTAAAAGTGTACTTCAGTGTTCCAATCTTTCTTCATATTTTAGAGCTTTTCTGAAAAAACATCAGCATACCCTTCTGCAAAAGAGCTGAGAAACCAGTCACATTAAACCATATTTCTTCTCCCGTAAACTACCCCCTGGCTGTAGTGGACACTATACTCGGTTGGATTTTGCAGCTTTGGCTCTGAAACAGTGATCAGCATCTATGGACCTATGTTACAAAATTAATTTTAGCAAGGAAAAGAACAGCATATTTGGATTGAAAAAGACCTATTACATTCTTCCCCATTCTACCTCCTATAAATGCAAGTTCATTTCTACAGTACACTGTCTGCTTGCTCCATAAATTGTCGCTTGAAAAATCTAGGGCTTCACATCCCTGAGTAAACTGCAGCAGAGCAACACTTTTTCCTCCTGCATTTTCCTGACTCAAAAATTCTTCAGCTGTGCACATTGATATGCTGTTCTACTGTACTGTCTTCTGTTTCTGTCCTTTGCAAGGACCGAGAGTTTTTTTACAAAACTTTTCCCGTTAGTAACTATTTTCAGCTCTTACCTGTGTGGTCCCCAAAGACAGTAAAAATATGGACTCCATTTTTATCTACTTTTCTTTTTTTTTTTTAAGAGACACTATGCTTTCATATTCACAAAAATGTCTGTAATATGACACAAATATTATGACCTCAACTTTTTAAGCAACTCACACGTGCGTATTCCATTTTCTTCTGAATGCAGAAATACTTACTTCTGCCAAACTACACTTTCTTTGTGTAATGAGACTCTGATTCTTTCATAGAGTAATTTATCCAGCTTTCTCTGGTCATTCTCATGTGTTCATACATATATACTTGCCCCAAATGCTGTTCTTGAGGTTCATCATGTCTGGGTTCCCACATGTTGGCAATAAACTAAAATTTTACTGCCTCTGGAGCCTTCTATCAGGTTTTGTAGTAATTTGCTGTTATCTTCCCTCTAAAGGCATATAGAAGCACTGTAAACATGGGTCTGCAAATGGTCTTTAATCAAATGGACTGATGGTTCATCAGTTTGAAACTATAGGTAGCTAATATAAGAACAACAATAAAAATTGTGACATCTTTTGAAAATCTCTGAACAGTAATTTTTGTTAGACATATCTTTATTTACAAATAAAAATGGTCTTTAAATCTTAAGGGATTAAACACCCCGAGTTTCTGCCTTTATTGATTTCAGCTATAGTCATTCTGTCATATGCTTTGAAATACTGACCTGCAGCATTTGGAGAGTAACTGTTTCACAGAAAGAGCACTCACTGAGCCTGATTTCCCAGAATGGAAAAACTTTTCCGTATTTGCAGAAATAGATTTCATGACTGTGTGCACAAACTGTATCCTAATGTGGCCATAGAGGCAGCATTCATAGTGCCAATCAGTACAGCACCACAGAAGTACTTGTAGAGCAAAAGAATGTGTGCTAAGGTCTGACACTGACACCATATGGACTTCAGGGGAAGTTTACTTTACGGCTTTACAGGCTGTGGACCAAATATTTTAGGCTTTGGAGGAGCATGCCTTGGGACCCCACTTCAGGTTTGGTTTCATCTGAAAGAAATTTCATGTGGGTGTTCAGAGCTTGGTCCCTCTGTGAATCTAACTGGTAAGTGAGGATGATCAGAAAATTCATCTCAGAGGTACACTCCTGAACTGAAGTAAGGCTGAAACTCAGGACATCCAGAGCTAGTCAAGCATCCAATTGTTCTCGTCAACATACTTGTCATACCCAATTCAGGAACATAATGAGTCACAAAAGCAAAATATCCCAATGCCTATTTGCTTTACTTTGCCATATGTAGGGTTTGGAGGTTTTTTTGTTCTTGTTATTTGGTTGGCTTTTTTTTTTTTTTTTTTAATTACATATTCTCCAGCGTCTTGTCTTATCTAGAAGAAAAGGCAATGCCCTAAGGGACCTAGAGTGCTATTGTGCTCAGCCAAATTTCTGGATGAGTGCTTTGAAAAATAGCTCTTCCTTTGTTAAAACAATGGGTATACTCCTCAGCAATACTGTGCAATCCATCAATTTTGCATAGGTTTATGGATTGAAAGGAAGGCTAGAGAGAGGTAGCAAACAGAAGAGGAGGACTAACTAGGCAATAAATGTTATTAAATCCCTTTAGTTCTCACAGTTTGAAATATGCAGTGCAAGATGTGTCATTTAGTCCCACATGCACTGTCAGAGCACCCTCAGGGAGCATTAGTCTGGCATTGAAAGTTACCTTAGCGATTCTGCTCTGAGATGGGAAGAAAAGGCTGAACCAGATGGGGAACTCAAATCTTTTGCCAAATCATCACCAACTTCAGAGGATTTTTTTGGAAGCAAAAAGGAGAGGAAAACAAGGGAGAGCAAGATACTCACAGAGGTTCTTTGCATGTTTTAGAATAGATTTTGTAGTGCAAGTTAAGCTTGTATTTTCATTTATGGTTTACATGAACCAGGACAGTACTGGCTCCTACCTGGTTTCTCTTCCTTTTAGCGAAAGGAAAAGAAAGTAATTTTCATACCACCGTTCTTGAATTTGAAAAAGAAAAAGCAGGCTATGATTTTCCTCAAATTTAATGAAGTGCCAATCAGCAAAGCATTCAAGCTTTGTCCTAGTGGGTAAACGCTTCAGTCTTATCCTAAATCAAGGCCAATAAATTGTGGTGTTCAAAACGCTGCATATGCACACATGTGCTTTTTTAATGATAATAATAGACCTGCCCAATGACACAGTATCTTTTCTATCTTGGCACTGAATATTGTGTGGGAAGTTCATAATATTATAATTTGATATGAATATTAATAGCATAAAACATTTTAAATTCCCTAGATTCTTTTTAAAGCCAGACAAATATCCTTTGCATACAGAGTTATTATTTTTTCTGATCTTCAGAACTTCCTAGAAGTATGAGGAAGTCCAGCCAAAAAAGCCCCCCCTGCAAAAAGAAAGTCTGGCTGTTGACACCACGAATTTGAGCTCAATCATGAGCCATCTTTTTGAGTGTTCACCTTTGCAAAGAAGGCACAGTGTCCAAGGAAATCACTGCTGAGTTTGTCAGCTCTTCTGTGGATAGCCCCATAGGAGAAATAGAAGTTCTGAAAATGTCCTGATTTTTTCCCTATAAATATCAGAGCATAAGACAGAAAGTTAGTTCTATGGAGGTGTGTATCTGAGCCTGTGTATTCTGACTCTTTGGTAGACAATATTTGATCTTCGAAGTCTACAGCAACTCATAAAAATGATTTTTAAAAAGGAGGAATCTGTCTTAATTAAAACAAATGCAATAAAAATTGGAAAGCCTCACTGCCTTCAATAGAACGCATTGATCAGGAATTACTAGGTTAAGAAATAACGATAATATTCTGCTTTTCCTGTGGCCTGTCTCCCCAGGAGAACTCTGGGTCATTTTTGTTTTGTATCTGTTTTGCTAGCATTTAGTCCAATTATAACACCTCTAATCAATTCTCCAAACACAATGAAGTGATGGCAGAAAAAAAATGCAGATTATAGGAGATTGATGGAATTATTCCTGGAGATTTATTTACAGAGGCTTTGAGATTTCACCTGAAGTCCCTCTGACTTTAAGGTGCTGTTTGATCTTGATCCAGTTCTGTCACACCTTTACCACAGACTCACTGTGTCTTGCTCAAGCTTTCAGCAGTAAATTGTACAGCAAAGAAACGAACATAAACCCAAAGCAACTCCACTGTCTTGTCTCTCCAGAATGACAGACCATGTAAGCTGGATGGTTCATTATATGTTGCATGAAGTAAATTATGTCTAGAAACCTATTATCTGGAACTCTGATGATCATTGCCATTCATCATTAAGAAAGTAGTACAGAATTCAGATTTCTCTGTGTGTGTTCTGCAGTTCTTCTTGAGATTATAATTTTACTTCTACCATACCCCTACCATTTTCACTAACATATCTAGAAATTGTCCTATATAAACTTTAGAAATTATAATCTTGATGTTTTGTGTCATTGCAATGCACAAACCTGCATGTTCAGTAAGATCAGAATCGGGACCTTTTTTTTTTTTCCAAAGCAAATGAAATCTTGGTGCAAATAACACAAAGGTATAAAAATAAAAAATATATAAAATATATGTGTACTTTGTCCTACAATGTATATACTGCCATAATGTCTTTCTTTTGCCAGTCCAGTCTAAACCATGCCGTCTTCTTGCTTTCAAACTCAGCTACCATCAGGAATAAAGTCAGTTTCTGTGGCAACTTTATCATACTCATTACAAGTGTTAGGAGTGAAGATGTGCACAGGAAAGAGAACTGAATTTAGAGTATGGGGCTACCTCTATTATCAGCACACTTAGCATGGCCCATGCTTGGGCTTGTGGACTACCCAGTGTCATGTACTGTCTTAAATTGTGAACATTTTATACCATATCCATACTGCAGTATACTTTTAGATTACCCACTACGCTAGCTCCATCAGGATAGAGCTTAACTACCTTTTTCTTAAGACAAATTGATTTGCCCACATTTTTCAATAAGTTTGTGAATATGAAATAGCTTCTATGAAAAAAAAAAAGAAATATAATCAATTTTGTATTATAAGACTCTGGGTTAGCTTGACCTTGTTAACATACACTGTATTCATAGAATCATAGAATTGTTTGGGTTGGAAGGGGCCTTTAGAGGTGAGCTAATCCAAGCCCCCTGCAGTGAGCAGTGTGTTCATCACTAACATACAAATCACTAACATACTGGCTCTAACAACATGCTTTGGATCCTCCTAATTTTTGATAATTAGCAAGGTGTGTATACTTCTGTCAGTAACCAAAAGATACATGATTTATTTTCCCTGGTTAAATTCTCTGACAGGAATAACAAACGCATTCAAAGATTATTCACCGTGCACGTAGGTTTCGTCAAAATTTCTCTAAATATTTCCAGGGAGAACTCTTTGATTTGTATTCTTGATCGAGATAAAAAGCACTTTTGATGCTTCCTTTCAAATTTTAAAACCCTGAACACTATTAAAATATTTTCATATGACACCAAACAGCAGGGATTTCTTCTCCCAACCTCATTCTCAGAAACGGTTGAAACGTTCAGACAGAAACACTGGAGGAGGGGGAAGGTACAATTCAGGTAATGGGTGGAAGAGAGAACTTTCATTCAAAACTGCTAAAGATTTGAAAAGTTCTAAGCAATTGGAAGCCTTTGCACGTGAAGCAGAGTTCTGTTCAAGTTTGTCATGGACAGCTTTGCCTATAGATAGTGATTCATGAGACATTTTTGTCAAATATCTCATATTGAATACTTGCTGAATTATTTGTATAATTCCCATCAGCAAGTTGTTTAGAAACTGCCTAGTGCTATTTGTTCTCTTGGGCTATGTGACTAATTTTATTAGGCATTACTTATAATAAAAACCATTAAGCCCCCAGCCAGGGTTCCGTAGGTATGGCCAAGTACACACACACTTTGCACATAGCAGCTTGCAGTCTGATGTGAAACAGGTCCCAACAAGCCATGGGAACAATACTAGACAGTGAAGAACAAAGTGAACGTGTCAATGAACATAACAGCACTAGGAATATGCTTTCATGCTGCCCTGGCTCTGTCCCTCTGCCAGTAGTTGATCTCAGTGACACAAGTCCAGGCTAAGTGCATGTAACTTGGGAGTACTAAATCATTAAAGACTGTTTTAGAGGCAAATAAATGCAATGTGCATGTGTTCACCAATAGATACACTGGCATATGTGTGTCTTAGTCACTTTCCATGCTCCCCTTTGGCGTCGCAGTGCTGGCGGCAGGCAGGGCAGCAGCCCCAGCTCCCCGGCTGCAGGCGCAGGAGGGCGAGGCTGCAAATTCTCTGCCATCAGCAGTTCCCAGGGTTTGGACATAACTCAATAACAGGGACTTGTTTATAGTTCGGACTTAAAAGCATTTATGTAGGCTGTCTGAAGTTTCTGAGGATTCATAAATTGTCCTGCAATCGTGGTTGTCACAGTGACTGCAAGTAAAATTGTCCCATGGGTAATAGCCAGATCCTCATTCTGGAAAATATTTGTATCTATGTATTCCGCTACCTTAAAATAACTTGTGCAATGAGTAAACTATAAACTTTTATATGGAGAAATTAATGACCCATATGTGTTCCTTTAGTGATGTTGCAATCTACTTGCCCTGTAATTAAGATTCATCACAGCAGGGATTACTATTAAGAGAAATCAGTTTCCTGAGGAGTAAAGACAAAATTGTTCTTTTGGCTTGTGGCCCTGATGTTACACATGAACTTTGTCCCCTTAGAAGGCTTATACTCTTCCTTACAATGCCCACTCTGCTTGATCAAAGGTGACTTTCAAATTCAGTGAATAACATCTGCTGAGCAGGGTCATGATTTGTCACGTTGGGCATGGTCTTGCTCTGATAAGATCAGAATTTTTGGAAGGAAAAGTATCAATACAGATTTGAAACAACATTCGTCAGGTCCTCCAAATGAAGCAAGCTTGGGGTGGACCAGAATACTGAATAGAATATCTTCAAAACTTACTTAAGGAATATCTGCAGTGAAAAGCAGGAGTCATTCCTGTATGGTCTTGTTTACTGTGATTCCGAGATAATTGTGATTCTATGCAGTCACGGTGACTGAGCTAAATCCTTTCAGTATCAGAACTGCAGTTAGTAGAGATCTGTAGATCAGCGCAAGGCTAAGGGAAATACTGCCAGACATTCTTTACTCAACGAGAATAAAACAGAGCCCCTTCTGTTCATTGCCATGATTGTAACCCAGAGTGCCCCAATTTACAGGTTCTGAAACTGTCTTATTTCATTTTCTGCAGATATATTTTCTGCCCCAGGTCTATAAGAAAATCTAAGTAATGGGTTACTTGTTTGGTTTTGTTGCCTGTGGACCAGCAAGTTCAGGGAAAACCATCATAGAAACAGTATGTTTTAGGGCCAGTTACAGATGTTGAATAGTTTTTATGGGGGCAGACATACTAAGCACTAGAGGTTGCCAGATACTAGATCAGGCAGTAACATGATTTTCCACAGGATCCCAGAATGGGTAAGGTTGGAAGGGACCTGGGTCATGTGATCCAACCTTCCTGTTCAATCAGGGTTTTCCTAGAACAAGTTGTACAGGATTGTGTCCACACTGGTCTTGGATATCTCCAGCGAGGGAGACTCCATAACCTCTCTGGGCAATCTGTTCAGTGCGTGGTCACCCGCACAGTAAAGTTCTTCCTCACGTTCAGGTGCAACTTCCTGCGCCTCAGTTTCTGCTTGTTGCCTCTTGTCCTATTGCTTGGCACCACTGAGCAGAGCCTGGATCCATCCACCTGACACCCTCCCTTCAGATAATGACAGACATTGATGAGTTTACCTCTCAGTTGCTTCTTCTCAAGGCTGAACAGGCCCAACTCTTTCAAACCATTATCTCATAAGAGAGATGCTCCAGTCCCCCAGTCATCTTTGTATCTCTCTGCTGGACCTGCTCCAGGAGCTCCATGTCTCTCTTGTACTGGGGAGCCCAGAACTGGACACAAGGCTGAGTACAGGGGCAGGAACACCTCCCTCGACCCGCTGACAATGCTCTTCCTAATGCACCCCAGGATACCATCAGTCCTCTTGGCCACAAGGGCACTGCTGGCTCATGGACAGCTTGTTGCCTGCCAAAACCCCCAGGTCTTTTTCCACAGAGCTGCTTCCCAGCAGGTCAGCCCCCAGCCTGTACTGGTGCACGGGATTATTCTTGCCCAGGGGCAGGACCCTACATTTGCCTTTGTTGAACTTCATTAGGTTCTTCTCTGACAACCTCTGCAGCTTGCTGTCCAGGTCTTGCTGCATGGCTGCACAGCACTTGGGTATTCGTCTCTCCTCTCAGCTTTGTTTCATCAGCAAACTTGTTGAGGAGGCACTCCATCCCATTGTTCAAGTCATTGATGAACAAGTTAAACTATTTTGCCTACCTTCTGTGTGATGCCTCAATCAGTTACCATACTCCCTATCTTCAAGCCCAAAATATCATGACTGACATTAAATTATCATGTACATGTAAATTATCATATACATGATCCCCATTTTTATATCTATAATTCACGTATATATATATATTATTTGCATGTTGCTTTGGGTTTGTGAAGCATGAGAGGTCTTAAAAAGTATTAATTGTTATTGTAGCAGGTGGCCCTGGGTCTGCCACATGTGTTGAGACACTGTGCTTCATTTGGTGAAAAACCAGGAATGCTAACTGAGCCACAGAAGGAGATGAGAGGGCAATGAAATTTATAAGAGCACCTGATTTTTATTGATCCACGAATAAATCAATCTCCGCTTTGGCCCTGGCTTAAAGATGTAGTAGATTACTATGAAATTGAACAAGAAAATAGTATTTTTTTCTAAATAAAAGCTGTAATACTTTATACAGCACTCTTAAAAGGTGCAAACTGTGATTTCCCATCCAACTTCTTTGATTTTTTTTGCTTTGGTTTTTTTTTGTTTATACAAAAACCCCCCTGTGATTATTTAATGAACACATAATACACCGGTTTTTCTGCTGCCCTGTGTTAAAAGAGGCACTTACCTTGTATCTTGACAGTTTGTCAATCTGGAACATGCTGTTGGCTCTGATCTCACAGACACATTATAAATGAAGGTATCACTGCCCTGACACTTTGCAAGGAATGTGGGTTTTGTGTTTTGGCAGCGTCCACTTTTGTTTCTCTGTCTGATTTACTGGGAAATAGTCTCACATTTTTAAAAACTTCTTCATGAGATGAGAGCATTTCTTCCCTCTCATAATTTTTTTCTCTTCATCTCCCTGTGCTATATTAGCTCACTGGAGAGAACAAAAAGATAAGTCTGTGTCTTGTCCATGACAGTATTTCTGTAACTCATTCTGCAAGGTACCCTTCATCAGCATTTACATCCAGGGGAAGCAAACACAGCACTGCTTGACTTTACTGCAAAAAGAAATAGGGTGTCATGAGCAGTTCACACCACCACCTCAGTATATACCAGTGCTATTAGAAGAAAATAATACTCAGGATTTAAGTGTCCCATTGCCTTAAAGAGGTTTAGGCTTGGGTGAAAGACCCTCAGGCGGGAACAGGCAGGTAGAGGCTGGCTGTAGAGGGAGACAGAATTAGTACTTTGCCACAGCCAGGCATGTGTTCCTTTCCCTTTCTCATGACCTTTTCTAGCTGTTGCTTTGCTATTCATCACAGTTCCCAGTTATGACTCAAACTTCTTGTGGAAATACATCAAAGAATATTTTATCCCAGCCATGAGCACACATCTCATTCATGTGGTGTGTTTTAAACTATTCCACAACCTCTTCCTATGGAGGGCTTTGTTCCTTTGTCAGAGAAATTGTTCATCTCCCTAGTTCTCAGGACAGTAAAAAAACCTCTTAAAAATGGACTTACCTGTTTCCATCCCCACTTCTGGCTGCCTTGGATTTATCGGTTTTCTACTTAAAGAAGGAGCAGGACATTTTCAGAAGGAATTCATTCTCAGTTAAATAAGGCTTGAAAATGGGACAGCCTTGCATCTCTCATCTTGTTCTCACAGTGTGTGGTGGAAAAAGGCTTTTGCAGTCTGTGCAGGTGTCTTGCTTAGTTTGACTGTCCAGGTGTTGCTTACGGCATATCTGTTAGCCAAAACAAAACAAAACAAGTGTAATTTGGGTTTGCAATTGTCTATGAAAAGCTTTACAAATATTTAATAATCAAACTCATATGAGTGCCAGAAGGAATTATTACTACTGGATCTAGATAAGAAAGTCTGGAATATTTCTATGTAAATGCATGCTATTGTCACTTGGTCAAAATTACCAAGACAGAGCGATGAAAGCACAGATAAAACACAGTAAGTCTGGGCTTTATTTCTAATGCAAGTTTCTAGTTTTGTGTGACTTTTTTCTTCTTATTAAAGTAAAGCAAACAAAAATTCCAAGAAACAACAGAAGGAATTATTTATTTTCCCCATGTTTTTCCAGTGAATTTTTGTTATGATTTAAAATGTGTCCTTGTAACCATTAACGATCTCTGCATTGATCTGACTTACACCTAATCACAAAGACTGGGTATCAATTATCTCAAGAATAATTCCTCTTTCTCTGTTTAAAAAGAAGTCTCCTGTGGATAATAGCCTAGATGAACCATAGAGGAATTACAGGTATCTGTAATGGAAAATACTATTAAATTACAATGAAAAAGTGAAAATAAATTGCCAATATTATTCAGCCTCAAGCATGGAAGAATTTGGGAGCGCTTGCCTGAGGTACTGCAAGTGATGAAAGTCTCAGAGAAATTATTTTCTTTTCACTTTGCCATATTTTACTGAAACTCATTAATATATTATGTTAAAGGCACTAAATTGAAGATCAAGAAAAATAATTTTATGCATCATGCGTGGCTGTGGCTGCGGTTGGGTGTTTGTGTGCATGGGGAGAGAGGGAGAGAGAGACCTAAGCCCTGCCACATTTTCTGCAACGCAAATAAATAAATGAACAAGTCGTGAGTGGATTAAGGACCAAATATTTCATGAATGTGTACTATGTTCTGATGTGTTTTCTCCTTTTCACTGGCATTTAGTTTCTAAAAATCTTAGTGTATCAAATTACATGGTGTTACAGCAGCCCCTCTTGTCATGGAGTACAGAAATGCAGTGTAACTACGGATCTCCTTAGTAAACCCGGACGCCCATAATTAGTTTGTAATTTAAGACATGTGAATTCACTGCAAATGAAGGGGGAACAAGAGGCTTCACTTTAATGCACATTACTAATGTATCTCATGACAGCTATAAATCATCTAACTGCTAATTTGGCATCTAGACATATAGAAGGAAAAGTTTTCACAGCCAAATACTTTTCTTTGCTTTTCTTTTGTAAACGGAAGATGAAAAGAAACACTTGGACTCTTAAGAAAAACTACTCTTAATTGAGCTATTCATTTCTTAAGAATTTGGGTTCAGATCTTCAAAGAAATCCATCATTTTGGGTTTTGTTGCAATATCTATCTCTTAAAATGGTTTTAGTAATTTTTTTAACCACTAAAGTGTTCCCTGCTTGTGAAAATCACTTAAATATTGACACAAAGGTACGTTGATCTGGAAAAGATAATGTTTCAATCACTGTTAGGTAGCAGCTGCCTTAAAGTTTCTAATTTTTTTTCTTTACACCAAAAGCATAGAATACTTTAACCATTTTATCTGTCTTAAATAAAAAGCCTGCAATAGCTTTAGGTGCTTAATATGGGTAGGAGGAGCATGCTTTCTAGTAATGGAAAAATAATAGGAAAAGCCAAAATGAGTGTGCAGAGCTCTATAATAAAGCTCTTTTTCCCCAGTGAAATTTGGAAGTTCATTTCAGAAGGAGAGCTGAAGATAATTTCTTTCATTTCCCAGCATCACAAGAGCATGCTTTACAATGTTGGACTTTTACAATGTAAAAGTGTCTCGGTTTGAGACAAGTTTAGGGGGAAACACTCCGGAAGGAACGTCTCCTCCCCAGAAGACAGGTTTCAGCACTCCCTCCCCTACCAATAGGAAAGGAATTTCTTGGATGAAAGTGAAAATAACTATTTATTTAACAAGAGGAGTGCTGGCAAGGCACAGGAAACAAATGAGTAATATTAGATAATAAACCTCCTCGATGCAGAGAAAGCTGGTGGATTCAGTTCTTTTCTGTAGCTGGCTCGGCCCCTCCCGAGGTCCGAGGCCGGGATGCGGCATCCCTGCAGCCTCCCTGTCGGTCCACGGGGCCCGATGATCTGGTTCTCAGATCACGGCTAGGCCGAACAGTTCCAGAAGAGGAAGAAGAAGTTCCGGAGGATTTCGGTATGCCGATATGGGAAAATTCCTTGCCTCAGCTAACAGGCTGGCTAAAAGCAGGAAGGTGCTCCCTCGGCTCTGCAGCAGTGAGAACACAGGGGAGTGTGTGTGAGTCCTTGAACACAAACCGCACTGAAGTATTCGCCTGGCTTCTCTCCCTCCTCTCCTGGACCCAGCTTAAAGCTATGGGACCCATTTCTGGGCATAAAGCAGACGCTAGGGAAATACAGTATTATCATAAAATCACCCCAAGATAAAAAGGGAAGTCTAAACTCATTCTGCTCAAGGGTGAGAATTCAGAGCAGGCAGTGAGCTACGAGGCAGCTGTCAGTTTGGCACTGCTGACAATAGGAAGGCAGTTGTAAGAGCATCAGTAATGCTCAGATCATGACATTGAGTATCTGAGGACATAGAATCATAGAATTTAAGTCAAAAAGGATCTTTAAAATCATCGAGCCCAATATCAAGTCAGCCCTGTTATCTTTACCACTAAGCTATGCTACAACCACATTTTTTGAACACTTTCAGGAATGGTGGCTCAACCACTTCCAATAACCCTTCCTTTAAAATTCTTTTAATGAAGATTTTTTCCTAATACTAAATATAAACCTCCCCTGGCACAACTTGAGGCCATTTCCTCTCATTCTGTCACTTGTTACTTGGGAGAAGAGACTGACCCCAACCTCGCTACAACATCCTTTTAGGTAGCCGGAGAGAGCAATAAGGTCCCGTCTGACTGTCTTTCCCTCCAGGAAAAACAACCCCAGCTCCCTCATCCACTCCTCATATGACTTGTGCTCCAGATGCTTCACCAGCTCCATTGCCCTTTTCTGGACATGCTTGAGCACCTCAGTGACTTTATGGAAGTGAACGGCCCAGAACTGAACAAAGGATTTGAGGTGCAACCTCACCAGTGATCAAGCAGGACCTGCCTTTCCTAAACCCAGGCTGTCTGGGCCTGATCCCCTGGAGGTCCTGCATGTGCTGTGGGAGAGCACACGAGATGATCTGCTCCATGACCCTCCCTGGCCCCAAGGTCAACTGACAGGCCTGTAGATCCTCAGACCCTTCTTCCAGCCCTTCTTGTAGATGGGCATTACATTTGCCACTCCTTGTCAGCTGGGACCTCCCCAGTTAACTAGAATTGCTGGTAAATGATTGAAAGTGCTTCAATGAGCACTTCCACCAGCTCCATCAGTACCCTTAGGTGGATCCCATCCATCCCTGTAGACTTGCAACAGTCTAAGAGGTGTAGCAGCTACCTGATCATTTCCTCTTGGATCATGGGAGCTTCATTCTGCTCCCCATCCCTGTATTCCAGCTCAGGGGGCAGGGAACAAAGAGAACAACTGGTCTTGCTATTAAAAGATTGAGGCAAAGCAGTCATTGAGTATCTCAGCCTTTTCTTCATCCTTCATCACTACCTCTCCCCCCACTTCCAATAGCAGATGGAGAGTCTCCCTAGCCCTCCTTTTCTTGCTGATTTATGTATAGCACAATTTTTTGCTGGCTTTTACAGCAGTAGCCGGATGAAGTTCTAGTTGATTTTTGGCCCTTCTAGTTTTCTCCCTGTGTAACCTCACAATATCCTTGTAGTCTTCCCACATTGTCTGCTCCTTCTTCCAAATGTCATACAAAGTTCCCTGTTCAACCAGACCAATCTTCTTCCTCACTGACTGTTATAGGTTTAAAACGTCGTTAGATGGACAGGTTGTTAAACCGATGAGAAAGCTGGTAACGCCTCTGCGATGCGCATATTTGACAATACCCAGTGCGGGAGTTTTAGTTCTCACTTCCTGCTCCCCTGCGGGGAGGAGGGGGAGCCCTGGGCTTGGTGCCAGGCACTGGGCCAGCCCTCTTGGCGGGGAGGCGCGGCCCTGGCAGATTCCAGCCGGGAAGCAGGCCGCCGGGAGAAGAAAAAAAAACAACAGCCAAAGCCGCGAGCAGGCTGAAAACCCCCTCCACTGAGCTGGACGGGGCGGCTGAGAGTCATCTAAAGCACGGAACCGGCAGGGTCTTCACCGCAGGCAGCCCAGCTCACGCCAAAAAGGAGAAAAACACCACAGCCAGCA
>VZTA01016562.1:239755-297621 GCA_013398855.1 Mohoua ochrocephala | reverse complement strand
CTGCCACACCAGAACCATCCCAGAGCCAGGCAGGGCACACACACCCTGCTCTGCCACACCAGCATCATCCCAGAGCCAGGCAGGGCACACACCCCCTGCTCTGCCACACCAGCATCATCCCAGAGCCAGGCAGGGCACACACCCCCTGCTCTGCCACACCAGCATCATCCCAGAGCCAGGCAGGGCACACACCCCCTGCTCTGCCACACCAGCATCATCCCAGAGCCAGGCAGGGCACACACCCCCTGCTCTGCCACACCAGCATCATCCCAGAGCCAGGCAGGGCACACACCCCCTGCTCTGCCACACCAGCATCATCCCAGAGCCAGGCAGGGCACACACCCCCTGCTCTGCCACACCAGCATCATCCCAGAGCCAGGCAGGGCACACACCCCCTGCTCTGCCACACCAGCATCATCCCAGAGCCAGGCAGGGCACACACCCCCTGCTCTGCCACACCAGCATCATCCCAGAGCCAGGCAGGGCACACACCCCCTGCTCTGCCACACCAGCATCATCCCAGAGCCAGGCAGGGCACACACCCCCTGCTCTGCCACACCAGCATCATCCCAGAGCCAGGCAGGGCACACACCCCCTGCTCTGCCACACCAGCATCATCCCAGAGCCAGGCAGGGCACACACCCCCTGCTCTGCCACACCAGCATCATCCCAGAGCCAGGCAGGGCACACACCCCCTGCTCTGCCACACCAGCATCATCCCAGAGCCAGGCAGGGCACACACCCCCTGCTCTGCCACACCAGCATCATCCCAGAGCCAGGCAGGGCACACACCCCCTGCTCTGCCACACCAGCATCATCCCAGAGCCAGGCAGGGCACACACCCCCTGCTCTGCCACACCAGCATCATCCCAGAGCCAGGCAGGGCACACACCCCCTGCTCTGCCACACCAGCATCATCCCAGAGCCAGGCAGGGCACACACCCCCTGCTCTGCCACACCAGCATCATCCCAGAGCCAGGCAGGGCACACACCCCCTGCTCTGCCACACCAGCATCATCCCAGAGCCAGGCAGGGCACACACCCCCTGCTCTGCCACACCAGCATCATCCCAGAGCCAGGCAGGGCACACACCCCCTGCTCTGCCACACCAGCATCATCCCAGAGCCAGGCAGGGCACACACCCCCTGCTCTGCCACACCAGCATCATCCCAGAGCCAGGCAGGGCACACACCCCCTGCTCTGCCACACCAGCATCATCCCAGAGCCAGGCAGGGCACACACCCCCTGCTCTGCCACACCAGCATCATCCCAGAGCCAGGCAGGGCACACACCCCCTGCTCTGCCACACCAGCATCATCCCAGAGCCAGGCAGGGCACACACCCCCTGCTCTGCCACACCAGCATCATCCCAGAGCCAGGCAGGGCACACACCCCCTGCTCTGCCACACCAGCATCATCCCAGAGCCAGGCAGGGCACACACCCCCTGCTCTGCCACACCAGCATCATCCCAGAGCCAGGCAGGGCACACACCCCCTGCTCTGCCACACCAGCATCATCCCAGAGCCAGGCAGGGCACACACCCCCTGCTCTGCCACACCAGCATCATCCCAGAGCCAGGCAGGGCACACACCCCCTGCTCTGCCACACCAGCATCATCCCAGAGCCAGGCAGGGCACACACCCCCTGCTCTGCCACACCAGCATCATCCCAGAGCCAGGCAGGGCACACACCCCCTGCTCTGCCACACCAGCATCATCCCAGAGCCAGGCAGAGCACACACACCCTGCTCTGCCACCCAACACCATCCCGGGGCTGGGCAGGGCACACACACCCTGCTCTGCCACACCAGAACCATCCCAGGGCTGGGCAGGGCACACACACCCTGCTCTGCCACCCAACACCATCCCAGGGCTGGGCAAGGCACACACACCCTGCTCTGCCACACCAGCACCATCCCAGGGCTGGGCAGGGCACACACACCCTGCTCTGCCACACCAGAACCATCCCAGGGCTGGGCAGGGCACACACACCCTGCTCTGCCACCCAACACCATCCCAGGGCTGGGCAGGGCACACACACCCTGCTCCCCTGCACGGGATTCATGGATCAGCACTTGGGATGTGGCAGGAACACTGTGCTTGCAACACACACTTCTGGGCAGGAAACTGGGACAGCACCCAGTGCCTCAGCCAGCAGGGTTTTCACTGACAAGAGTGCTTTGCTATACTGAGATTCTAGATGAATATTTAGGAAAATTAATAATGCTTCATCAGTGCTTTTTATACATGTACACATCTACACACAAAAATAAGCTTATTTTTATAAACACATGCTATAAATACCCTTAAGGTATTTTCACATGTATAGATAAGGAATAAAATTCCACTTCTCCCTTCCAGCAGTTGCATTAATTGTGCCATCAATAATAACAACAGCTGATAATAGCACTGCTTTACATGCAGTGGTTTAAAAGAACAGATTCCTCTAAACTCTGTAGTTGTCAGGTCACCTTTGCATAGACACATTCATTTAAAAGGAAGATTTGCAAGTATGTTTGACCAAAGACCAGGAATATCCCTGTGCTTTGCCACAGCAGAGTAACTTCTCTTTCCTTGCTTTTTGGCAGAGGAACAGCAGAACAGACGTAAGGGAGCATTTGAGTGTGAAACCAAAGGTGGCGGCCAGCCTGCAGCTTTTCCCAGTTTCTGGTTAGCAGCTCTCCCATCAGCAACCATTCCCTAACCCACACCACATCTGCCCTGGGCAGCTCCTGCCTGTGGCTATCACTGTTGGGACATAGCCCAGAAAGTGATGATCCTGGTCTCGCACTTGGAGGAACAAACTGCGGAGCTGGTTCCTGGATGTGCCTCTGCCCAAGGAATCCTGCCTGCTGGAGGGAGCACTGGGAGACTGAGGGAGGCTCAGGTCTCCCAGCCTCATGTCTCCCTGATCCCTCCTCTCATCCACTCCTGCACAAGGCCAAAGCAGAAGCAGAAACCTGCCTGCAGGAGACCGTGACCTTCCCTGGCATCACACACCAGAGCACGCCCAGGCCTCCATGGCTGAGGCAGGACAGATTTTCTACATTTGGCTAAACAAAAGCGCTTCTCCTTCCTGAAGCCAATGTGCAGCTTCGGGCACGGGCTGCATGGAAAGCAGGTGGGGTACACTGGATTTTTTTTTATTTTTCCTAGAAGATATGCAGGAAGGATCATCAAAAGCAAACTTCAGTATCTGGACAACGCTCTCAGGCACTGGGTGGGGTTGTTGGGGTGTCTGTGCAGGGCCAGGACAGAGTTGGACTGGATGGTCCTTGTGGGTCCCTTCCAGCTCAGGATATTCTGTGATTCCACAATCTGCATTAACTGACTAAGAGCTGCCAGCAGTGTGTCCACACACTGAAATTATCTGCAATGCCAAGTATGTTTTCAATCAACAGAACCAAAATCTTGCTTTGGCAAAGTATTTCACTCCAGAATTTGAGGAGGATTTTTGTTGTCGTTTTTTTTACAGCTGCAGAAGCACAAATAAAGTTCCAAGTGCCATGTTGGTTACAGTTCACTACCACAACGTGTGGCTTTCTGAAGCACAAAGTTTGGAGGAAAACAAAGCCCCGAGTCCTGGCATGTTTCTCCTCCCACACACCCAACATCCAGAGACAATAAACTTCTTTTTGTCTCTCCCTTCCCAACTCGGCGATCCGGGAGGTGAGATTAGTGTGGGTGTAGAAAGCAACAGACAGGACAGAAACAATCAAGCCCAGAAGATGTTATTTTTGTTGATGGCAACTTGACACAGAAAGGAATGCACAGCAGCTCCCAGAGCCAGGTTCATACTGGGAAATAATCACACGCCCACTCCTTTTTCCATGCACCATATGCAAAAATGGGAAAGCAGAGGACAGGACTATCTGTAACATTAAAAGCTGCACTGATTAAAATATCCTGGAGCTTATCAGCTTCAAATGCAGTCTTAGCTGAGCTCTTAAACACCTTCCAGCTCCTCACCTGTCTGATAGTTTTCTTAGGTTCACGATGCAGGCTTTGCATGGTGGCTATCACAGAGTATTAGAAACTCCATCAAAACTTATTATCATGAGATTTCTACTTGCCAGTGGCAAACCCAAGGTCAAAGAAACAACACAGCCAGAAATGCTTTTACATGCACTCATCTCTGAGACTCCCTTTGGTTTCATATACAGACCCACAGAAATTAAAGATGTGCTTTGGATTTTGTCATTTGTTCTTTCAAAGATTTTTCCTCTTTAAATGGTGAAACAACTGTGAAGAGGAAGAGGTGGAGAAAAATAAATAGGAGAGCTAACGGAGTGTATTTCTGGGCATGACAAAGTGAGTTGCTGCCATCTGCCCTCCAGCTTTTGTACCTGAGAGGATTCGCACCGAGCTGTTCAAGGTGATGGGCGACCCATTCTTGAGCCACGTTATTGCTGGCAAGGGGATTCCTGAGGCTTCACAAACCAGGGAAATGGGATTCTTCTCCACAATACTGATGTTTTCAGGCAGCTGCAGGTAACCGCCAATACTTGGGGGAACTGCAGCAAAGAGTAAGCAAAAGCCATACTTCAGAGCAAATACAAATTCATTTTGCTCACAAAACGTGGTGTCATCCAAATATTAGTTTACTGAGGGCGAGTAGCAGGGTGTCTTGGTTAAACCTTAATTTCTCTCTCCAACAACAGACTATTTCCCACCATGACACTCACCCCAATATCACGTAAAATTGTACCATTTCATGGTTATCTCGGGCAATGAAGCAACTGGGAGTGGGTTGATATTAACAGAGAGGTATGATTTTAAAACATTCAGGAGTTACAAACTTGGATTTGGGCTTTTCCTAACGCTGCAACTGGAGCTGCATCCCCTGCAGCAGATCCAGGAGGTGCACTGAGCTCCCCACCATCGCTTGGCCACCCAGGGGTGAATTTCCACATGCCCCGGGTGGCCCCCACTCACCGTGGACGCTGAGGTCGTATTTCCTGTCGGCCAGCCCGGCGGCGTTGGTGGCCACGCAGACGTAGCGGCCGGTGTCGGACACCTGGACACGCTCCAGCTGCAGGACACGGCCCCCGGCCAGCACTGCCACGTCCCTGCCACCGGCCAGCGCCCGCCCGTCCTTCAGCCACGTCACTGCTGGCTCGGGAACGCCCTGGGCCTCGCACTCCAGGGACATTTCGCTCCCCTGGGTGACAACGACCTCTGACGGGTGGGGACCGCTGTCGGATATAGTTGGTCGAGCTAGGGAAGAACAAGGGACACAGCGTAGGAGTCAACTGGAAGCTGCGCTTCAGAACCTTCACCTGCTGCTGAGCAGAGTAACAGGCCATTTTCCAGAGCAGCAGGGCCAGTAAAAGACAAACCACCTCCTTTCCCCCTCTCCCACTGCGTAAAGTAAAAATGTTTTTTAAAACGTTAACTTGCAGGCAATTTTTAAAATGCAAACAAGAGAAAAAATTAAATTAAAATAGATTGCCCCAACACTGTCAATCCCTACAGATTTTGGAAGATTTTCTTCTCTGTGGGATTGTTTAAAAATACCTCCTTTTATTCCTGACAAAAATACAGTAAAGTCTAAGGGAATGAAAGGAAATCTGACTTCAGTCAGTTGTCATCGCTTCTGCAGTTTGGGGACAAGACTAAAGGCGTTACATCCCTGGATTGTGCGCTTTCAACAGGGATATGCCATGTCTTGGTCAGGCTACAAGTCCAAATTGCCAAAATTGTAATGACTTAACACTCTCCTTGAACCACCTCTAAATTGTCCTCCAGCCAGCGCTCCGTCTCTGGAGATCCTGCAGCTCAACATCACTGCCCTGCTCACAGTCCCAGAACATTACTGCAGAACTGGTGAACTGTGATCACTTTTCCTGGCACTTACTGTACACTTGCAGGCTGTACTCCTTGGTGGCACTCCCAGCCACATTTGAAGCAATACAGGTGTAAGATGCAGCATCCGACCTGTCAGCAACTGCAACCTGGAGCTGTCTGCCCCCAGACAGCACCCGCACCCTTCCCAACGGCTCCGGCACCACAGGAGAGCCTGAAAGAGACTTTCTGTCAGATAAATCCACACAAGTGGCCAGGAGAAAATGAAAATCAAATGAAAATCACATGGTCTGAAGTCCACTGGCTCATCAGAAGTTGCACAATTGCCCATTTTAGAAGTGCTCTGTCAGAGTTGTCCCAGAGAGCAGGAACTTGGCACAAGCAAATCCTGAGGACTTTCTGTATTAACCACTGACTTCATGGGATACCCTGAGCTAAAACACACTGACTCTCCCTCACATCCACCCAGAGTTTGGGACACCTCCGCTGAGCAGAAAGCTCAGCACTTTCAGTAAAATGCGACTCATTTTTCAGTGTATAATTGTCTCACCCAGCACAGCCAGTGCTTAGAAATGTATGATTTAGCTTTCACACCATCTGTGTGTTGTGTGTCACAGCCTTCTGCTCAGGAAATCCTCAGCAGAAACGTGACAGCAAACTCCCACTGCATTCCCTGAGCAGATTCTTCAGTCTTGGAGATCTCAGATTATCCATCTTCGTCTTTCCAAACTGCAAGGAGACTTCGTGACAGAAGGAATGCACCTGCCATGGCAGGTTTCCCTCTTGTGCATTTTGAAGTCCTTTCTACAAAGTGCACCAAATGTCAAACATGCTGAAGAATCTGCTCCTCTTCCTAACTGCTTTTCTAGACTTTCTAGCAGGTTTAAGTCTCATTCCTGCCATTAAGTGTACACACATTAGCCTTGCAGTGCATTTGCATGTCATACAAGGCCTTTTTAGCTTCCAAGAGACAGGGTTTAAAAACAACTTGATAAACTTCCTGTTCTCTGAAAATGTGATGCATTAGAAAAAGCGTTTCGTAATTAAAACCTGCTCTTTCCATGAGCCAAAATTAATTAAAGCAAGTACATACCATATTGAATTGTGCTGCCTAGAAAAACACAAATAGAGGTAAGATTGATTAATAACAGAAGAATTACCACACTGGAGGAGTAAATTACCTTATTTTGTCTAATATTCTGTCTCCAACAGTGTCAATGCTTAAAAGAAGGTGCTGAAAATAGCTGGCTTTGTCTGCCAGTTCCTAAAAGGGTGTTTGGCAATGTAACTTTAAGCCCTAAAGCAAAAGGTGTGCAGACTACTCTTGAATAAGATGGGAGGAGAGAAAGGGTTTGGTGAATCCCAAAAGCAATTACTACAATTACACGCATCTTCACCACTTGGCAGGATGCCATGGCTGCAGATTTAAAACCAGCTCAGAGAATCTGTGTTATGCAGTGGATCACAGGGCAGAGACTCGACTCCACGCCACAGGACTCCCAGTGACCCTGGCCCTGATACCTGGGATCCACAAACAAGTCTTACAATCCCAGATTGGTTTGGGTTGGAAGAGACCTTAAAGATCATCTCATTCCAACCCCCTGCCATGGGCAGGGACACCTTCCACTCGCTCAAAACACATCTGCCCTGGTCTGGAACACTTCCAGGGATGGGGCACTGTGCTGCAGTCCTGCTGCCCCGTGGTAAATAAACATATTAAGTGCTGCACAGTTCATTTTTTTCACCTGAGCAATCTCAGCAGTGCACTTCTCTTGCACCTTTAGGAACAGTGACACCTAATCCAAGCAGAGGTGAGCTAGAGAGAAGGGAATAATCTGCTCCTGGAGTTCATTTTACTCAGTGTCAGGGCTGTGCAGATACCTACATGCTTGAGCTCCTCAGAACACACCATCCAAAACGTACACAAGATGAAAAGAAAACCCAGCAGGTCAGAATTATCCCGTTTGCTTTATAAAACAGACAATGGGCAGTTACCCACCATTCTTTTTCCAGGTGAGACTGGGTGGTGGGATGCCACTGGACTCACAGATCAGGCTAACCAAGCTCCCTTCAGTGACAGTCAGCTGAGAGCTGTCATCCGAGCCAGAAATACTTGGTGACACTGCAAAGAAAAGCCAAGTAAATGCAGCTTTTGAAACAACACATTATCAGCCAGCAGTAAACCCCAAACGACCCTCACGCAAATCTCTCCCATTCAGCTCTGAAGCAATGGCAAACATTGTCTCCTCAAAGCTAACCAGGCCCTGGGTAGGGAACAATACCCTTGGGAATGACTGCATCCATCCGTCTGGGCTCTGAGGGCTGCTGCATGCACAGGCTTTATTTTGGGCTGCCTTTGAATGGACTTCACTGCACAAAGCTGGTTTGGGGAACTCTGACAACTGACCCCGACTCTAAGAGCCTGCCTCATTCATGGCCTCAGCTAATAAACCCACAGAGATCATCACCAGTGACTTTAAAAATTCAGCCTATATTTTTCCTTTGAATTTTTCCTGCATCAGCTCACTGGCTGCCACATCCAAGGCTACGGATCCCAACCCTCTGATCACCCTCCCGCCACAGAAGGAGCTTTACTTTACAGCTCTGTGACTCTAAACCCACTGCAGACAAAAGGGACCAGTGTTTTACTCTGATTCTTAAAGTCTTTAAAGCACTTTGGTTCAATCCCTAGGGAAGGGCTAATTGGCTATTAGGAATCAGGGAACCATTTTTATCAGATGAAAACAGCGTAGGTAGAGACCAAAAAAAAGCAGAGGAGAATGTAGGTTGAACCTGGCAAATAAAACCTCCCTGGTGAACAACTTATGCAGCACATTTTTAATGCATGTGACAGTAGCCAGCTTCTCCTTCTGACACCTCCAGCTCTACAGCAGCAACCAGATGTGTTGGGTTTGAAACAACACTGCCAAGAGCCTTATGTTACTGGTCTGATTTACTCTTGATTTGCCCTACTTCCAGTCAGGACAAGCCTGTGCCATTCTCTTCATTTAACTCTTGGGCTGGCTCCTGGATCCACACTCAGCTCTCAGGATCTCACCAATCCTCAGAAGGATACATTTCCTGGATTTAAAACTTCAAAATATGGCAAGGAGGACTTCGGGTGCTGGGGCGTAAATGAAAACTGTAATTCCAAACAATTATCCACAGATGGCTTTCACAGGCAGCCTGTGGTTTCTATCAAGCTTATCCCATCAAAGCTGCTAACTAGCAAAGAATTATCCCTCCACTCAAATCCTACTGGAATGGCCTTACTGCACAAAGGAACAAATCCAAACCCCTCCAGCAAAGGTCCTGTGCAAATATCTGGGAGGGAGAGAGGAGAGCAGAGGTTGACCTGCACAGTGTTTGCTTCAGCATGGGAAAAAGGCAACACCCACCTCTAACTTAAATGCCACAAATGGGTCTTTTAATAATGAGAGATGTGAAATCTGTACTAAAAAATGTCATTTTAGTGTTACAAACCCTGGTAGGTAGTTCTAGTCTTGCGACTCCAAAGCGAGAAATTGATTTATAATAGCAAAACAAGGACATTTCAATTTGTATACGGGGAAGAAAATTATAGTGCAGAAACCCCCCTCAAAAGCAATTATTAAAAGAATGTCCTAAGCCACATCCATCATAGAGCCATAGAAAAAAATTATTAAAGCTGTTTTTATGATTCAGCAACAATAAGTTTGTAGAGCAAATAAAACCTAGGTAAGGCAGCTTTTATGCATCTGAATTTTCAATGCTTCAGCATTTCAGTAAGTGGAAAGCTGGAATGTTACTTTAAATGGCATTAAAGCTATGGATCCAAACCCAGTTATTTATCATAGAATCATACATCACAGAATGGTGTGGGCTGGAAGGGACCTTGAAGATCACCTCGTTCCAACCCCCTGCCATGAGTAGGGATGCCACTCAGTAGTTATAGCTCTAACTACTCACATTCCTGCAAGCCCAGCAAAGGCCTGTGGAGTAACTGGTGTTAATTTAGAACTACATAAAAGCAATTTGAAAAATGTGTGCACTGTCTTGGGTCTGTTCAAGTACAGCAAATACAACATCATCGCCCTGCATGAGCCTCAGCAACCAAGTGTTGATGAACTACAGAGCATTTCAGTGTCTCACATCATAATTCAGCTCTGAGCTTCGTTCCTGGAATAAGCTTAATAAATCTTACCCCAAATATTGACATTATAGTTCTTCTCAGTTTTCCCAGCAACATTTGTCGCTTCGCAAGTGTAGCGTCCAGTGTCCTGCACTTGAGCTCCTTCAATCTGGGGACAAAAGGAAAACCTGAGTTTCTTCTTCCTAAATAATTATTAATGTGCAGGGAGAGGGGGCTCAGGTTTCAATTTTTATCTTTACATAAGTCTCTCTGAATATCAATAATAGAGTGTGAATCCGGCAAGGTCTGTACACAGACAGCCAAGGTCTCTGACATCCCTCCCTCCTCACCCACTTCTCTCTGCTGCCCTGATACCTCGAACTGGCTACCTGAAAACAGAGGCTGGACAAGATTAAGAGAATAAAAGCAGGTATTTATTTGAAGGGCCTTCAAAGGTACACCCTGGGCAGTAAAAAGCCTCCAAGGGGCTCTACCCAAGATGGATGATGGGTCACGGGTTTTTCACACTTTTGTAAGTTTGGTCCATTTGCATATCAGGGTTAATTCCCCAATTGCAATTTCAGTTAATGATGTAATTACCCCAAGTTTGCTCCTCCTGTCAGAGGCTTTAGTTCACATATTTTGGGGCCTGGGACAACAAGGTGTCCTTGAGTCCAGACCCAGAGAGGTCTGCTATGTCTAACCAGCATGAGAGAACAGCAGCTAACAGGCTGTATGAAGTTTCAGAGTTAAACACTAGGCAGTACAGGATTTGAAAAATATAAAAGCTCAAACCTAAGGCATCAGCCCCAGAGAGCCCAATGCTGTCCCACCCCCACAGAGGGGGGAACTCCCCGGGAAGGAACTCCCCGGGAAGGAACCCCACCTGCCCCACCTGCCCAGTTTACCTTCAGCACGCTCCCATCTCCAGAGATGCTCAGGCCTGGCTTCTCCAGCAAGGGCCGCCCGTCCTTGAGCCAGGCGAGGCGGGGCGGGGGCACGGCGCTGCCGTGGCACCGCAGCTCCAGCGCCCGGCCCAGCAGCACCGACACGTTCTGCTCCTCGCCCACGATGTCGGGGGGAACTGCACCAACGCAATCACACGTTTGGTTACCTTGGAAAAAGCCTCTGAGACCATCGAGTCCAACCATTCCCCAGCACTGTCCCCAGGGGCAACATCCACAGGTCTTAAATCCCTCCGGGGATGGGGACTCCACTCCTGCCCTGGGCAGCTGTGCCAGTGCCTGACCATCCTTCCTGGGAAGAAATTTTTCCTAATATCCAACCTGAACCTCCCCTGGCACAAGCTTGAGGCTGTTTCCTCTTGTCCCATTGCTCAAACCAAGGGACCTTTGGGCACCGAAGACTTCCCAGAGCAAACATAACGTGGAGTTAAGGGACTTCACTTAGCAAAGATAAAATGACACTTACACCTTTCTGACACACAACTTCAGTCTCCTTTATACCACAAAAACCACAATAATCACTTTTGTTACTTACAGAATATCTTCCACACAAAATACACACTAGTGAGGTATCAGCTACAGAGAAATCAAAAGGATAAGCCAAGACTAGCAAAAAAACCCCCTTGAAACGTAGCTAGAAAGGAAAATCCCCAGTATATAAAAATGGAGGAACGCATTCCTGCTAAAAAGAAAAAGAGCTGCTGAGTGAAAAAGCTCACGAGGTAATAATCAGCCCCAAAAGCTGAAAATGTCTTAAGCTGTTCCAGACAGTACCAAGAAGGATACTTGGCTTTAAGAAAAACTCTGACTTACAGAGAATTTGTCCAGAGATGGCCAAACACAGCTGAGATAATGAGAACTTACATGGTTGGCAAGCGAGTCAATGGGTTAATGACTTAATCAACAAATCATAATCTACAATTAGCTCATGTATCAGGTTTGTGGGGGATCTACTAATTATTGCAGTTGTTGGCCCTGAGCACTATATTTACATTTGTCCTGCAGTTCAGTGATAACCTCATTATTACATTATTAGTTCCAAATCAGACAGTAGAAAAATCTGCTCTTGGAAGGAAAGTTTTCTGTGTAGAAATAAAAAAAACTCCAAACACTGGACACTTCAATTGAAACCCATTAGCTGTTCTTGAACAGTGTCAAGATTTAAGAAAACACTTTTTTCCCCCCGTTTTTAAATTTTGTGTTTCCACAATCAGAAAAGCAAAAGTAACTGAGAAGGCAACTGAGAACTAAACCTTGGGACACAGCAAGTCAGCAATTTTCCATGGGGAAAGTGTTCATGGTTGGAGTCTAAAAGAACACAGAGGAAATACTGCCCCCCAAAAAGTTGACCAGGACCAAATATAAGAACCTTTGCTGTCACACTTGCTTTGCCCTTTAGTTTTGGAATCCATTACCCCAGACACTGAGGGTCTGAGTGCACAGAACCTTGGGATGAGAAGGGAGGCAGTGGGACTGTCTGTGAGAACAAGGACACTGGGTTAATCACACACGGGAGACCACAATGTGTCCCGAAGTGGCACTCAGGGGACAGCAAGACAGCTCTCCAGGTGGCCTGAAAAGACCAGAAACAATCAAGCTTTGTGTTTCTTGCCCAGGAAGTACAGAGCAGAGCTGCTGATTTCACAGTTTGGAAATAATTTAGGAAAAAGCCTGGTCCCTGTGGATAAGAAATATAGTAAGTGAAATAAAAATGTTTATCTTTTTTTCTTTCTAGAACTCAGGAAGGCCCAGATTCTTTATGGGTATTGTGGAACTGAGAATTGGAAGCTCATCCATTCCTGCAGAAGGTAAATTTATTCCCAAAGACTTTTCCACCAATTACTTTTCCTCTCGGCTAAATGAACTGAAACGTGCTCAAAAGGAAACTGAGTTTATGACGCAGAGACAGACATTAAAGCATTTATTTCTGAAGGAATGGGGTTTAAAATTAATCTAATTATGCTCATAGTAACTGTAAGTAACAGAGCTTGTTCCAACTCCTGGCTCAGTGCACATTTCCAACCAACCCAGCTCCAACTGTACTCCAAATTATTTTCCTCCTGTGGCTTCTTAATTAGATTGTCCTTATGAGGCAAGTCTGAAGAGCAATATTACTTTTTGGTGACAGCCTCACTCAAGCTGGTCCTGCAGCTGAGCTCAACCCTGGCCAGCTTCTAATATGACACTAATTTTAAACATACACAACTCCTAACTAACTCTTTTCATTTCCTCCAGCTAAAATGGACAGAGGTTCCAGAAAATAAAAGAGGAATAATAAATACATCTATGTCACATTACTCAGACATACACACCTGTCCTCAAACTCCAAAGGAGACCCTGACATTCCTTGCTCTAGAAATTAAATGTTCCAGCCTGTGTTAACCCAGGCTCACTTGCCATGGCAGAGTCCTGGATTTCTGAACTGCTTCTTCCAGATGCAAAAGTCACCAGGACTTCAGTCAGGGGTACCCTAACCAAGGGAGGCAATTCTGAAAGCCAAACTCAGGAGCAAACAACCAGGCCAGCTGTCCCTGCTCAGAACCCATCCCAACTCCTAACTTTTCCTGCAAGGTTTTCCACTTGGGATTGCCGTAATGCTGGAGACTGCCAGAGTCCAGCCACTGACCTACTGAAAGCAGAAGCAAAACCACAAAGGTGCCTCAGTTCCAAATGCCTCTCTACACATCTGGCACCGTAACGTTTCTAAAACAAACGGCAAATTATTGCTCATCCTCATTTCACTGGTGGACAAATCCTCTGAGCTGTCCAAGGGAACTCAAAATCTGCTACAGTCACACTCCCTGGCATCCCTGCAGGCACAGCACCCACGAGCTCTGAGAACACAACATGGGGTGACCTTAGGGACCCTTCCAGTGCCTGAAGAGGCTCCAAGAAAACTGGAGAGGGACTTTGGGCAAGAGCCTGGAGGGACAGGACAATAAGAAGTGCCTTCCAGAGGGCAGGGTCAGATGGGATATTGGGAAGGAATCCTTCCCTGTGAGGTGCTGAGGCACAGGGTGCCCAGAGAAGCTGTGGCTGCCCCATCCCTGGAAGTGTCCAAGGCCAGGTTGGACGGGGCTTGGAGCAACCTGGGATAGTGGAAGGTGTCCCTGTCCATGGCAGGGGGTGGCACCGGGTAAGCTTTAAGCTCCCTTCAATCCCAAACCATTCTGTGATTCTATGAATATGAAAAGACATCTGATACAAGTTACAAAAAAAGCCAGGATGAAACTTACACAAATTATAAGAAAGCACAGAATCACAGAATATCCTGAGTGGGAAGGGACCCACAGGGATCACCAAAGTCCAGCTCCTGGCCCCGCACAGGACAGTCCCAACAATCCCACCATGTGTCTGAGAGCACTGTCCAAATCAGAAGGGAGGATGAATTTACACGAGTTCAGGCAACAAGATTTCAGAAGTAACTTATTGACAATCTGGAAAACTGACAAACCAAAAAAACCACTTCTTTCCTGCTCCTTGAAGGAGACAGAGCTGACTGGTTGTGAGCTCAACACAGTTAGCTATTTAGCACAAAAAGAGTCCCCTCCATTTCGGCAGGCAGAGCAAGGCTTGGGAATGGCATGAGAACTGCAGAGCTGGATGGGGAACTCCCAGTGACTCCTTTCGGTGCAATAAAGACAACAGAGCACTGGCCCCAAGAATATCTCTCACCTGGCAGATCTACGTGGTTTTACACAAACTCGTATTTTCTTTAATCATTTCTAAATGAGCTTTTATGCATTAAACTTGCGAATTCACTGTTGAAGTTGCATTTCTTCAAGGATACACAGGAGGACACACCTACAGGCTTTAGTAAATGAGGGTGGATGTGCATATATACACATGTTTTAACTTCCACACACACACCACCCTCCTCCTCACCTGGCCTTCCATTACGGGTTGGGACTGGTTTTACTCAGTGCTGCTCAGGGTTTGGGCCCCGTGTGTTAAATTAAAGCCCCAAGAACAGCTCTCAGGACCAAAAGAAAGACATTTGCCACTCACCATAAACGCGGAGGTCAACGTCCCTCTGGCTCTCCCCCGCAGCATTGACTGCCACACACGTGTACGTCCCTGTGTCACTGAGCTGGGCACTGGGCAGTGCCAGCACCCGGCCCCCGGACAGGACCTGCAGCGGGAACACAGCACCTTCAGACACACCCCAGTGTCAAACACGGGCAGGGGGAGCTCTTAGGGTTCATTTCAAAACGAAACACTTGTTTTGCCACTGCTTCCCACCATCCCCCTGCTCCCTATGCTCTTCCAGTTTTCTCTTCTAATCCAGACTTGCAAAACTCCAACTTCATGCCAGTCCATAGGGAACTCCTGGCATTCTCAAGACTTTGCAGGATCTGGATGCCCCCCGCTCCCACCACCTTCAAACACGCTGTCACACCCTTAGTCTGTGCCCTGAGCTGTCCCTCCAGAACACAAATTTCCTCTCTTCTCTTTCAGATTGTAAAATCAGCTTCCAAAAACCAACCATGGCCTCTTGTTTTACCTCTGAAATATCTCCTTATATCAGAGGTTGGTTTTCTTTTCTGAATTACTGTTGTATGTAATGAGCTCTCCAGATCTCTTCAGCAGAGGAATTTGGTCCAATTTCCTCTTCTTCCCAGTAAGTGGAAAACATGTTGATACAAACTTACTCGGTATGACATCAGTTGAAAGGACCACTTTATTTCAATATATCTCTATCTTACACTTCACACAGTAATTACTGGAGCTAAACTCACACCAACGACCCAGAGCAAAAGGCCTCATATTTTTATTCCAAATCCTCCGACTTACTCTCTTCCATTAAACTGCATTGACTTAAAAGCCTCCTCCCACAACAGGGACCACCACGGACGGAGCAGGATCTGAGCCTGGTACCTGGAGTCCGTTGCTGACGCTGGACACAGGGCTCCCATCCTTCAGCCACGTCAGCATAGGGGCAGGGATGCCTCTGGCTTCACACTCCAGCCTCACTGGATTATTGACCACCACTGTCACCGTGTCACTGCTGCCCGAGATGGATGGGGGGACTGAAAAAAAACCCACAGGAAAAGGGCTGTAACAGCTCCATGAGAGTATTAATCACAATGAAATTCAACAGGCTGCCTAGTTTTGGATGCCATTTCTCTTTTCTCGTGTTATTCCTACTGAACTCTTGTCACATCTTCGCTCTTTGCCAAATCCTGCTCTTCCCTTGCAAGGGCAGGCAGATAACAGCAGTGAAACTGCTGTGAGCGAGGGATGTGGCACTGGGCCCACAGCCCAGGGGACACCTGTGAAACCCAGGAACCACACCATAAAACCAGAAAATATTCCCTCAAACTTTTCTACTATTCCATTTAGACCTTGTGAAAAGCTTTAGGAGTGGTGGGGATTAAAGAAAGGAGTTTACCATATAAACCACATGAAGCAAATCCATACACAGAGTGATAAACTGGCCTGGCAGAGCACATGGGAACATTTACCAGATTAGACTGGGAAACATCTGCCTGTCTGACGACACAAAACGCTGTAATGGAACATCTAAAGCACTTACTCTAGGCACACAGTCTAGCAATTGTTGTAGGGCTCGGGTAGAAAGGGAGACAAGAATCACTAAAAAAGGAAGATGTTTCATGTACTAGGAGAATCAAAACTATTCCATTTGCTCCTACCACTAATAACTTAGTGATTAAGTTTGAAAGTCAGTTATCAGATGATAGTATCAGAAAACTTAATGCTTGAAGTCACTCCTGCAGAGATGAGAATGGTGTGAGCTACTCACACACATCCCCCTGCGTGAGGAGAGAAAACATGTATAAAATTCTGCACTGAAAATAAGACTCATTAATGAATTTAGCAACCTCTAAGAGCCTGTAGCTCAGGTTGTGGCTGCTCCATCTCTGAAAGTGTCCAAGGCCAGGTTGGACGAGGCTTGGAGCAACCTGGGATAGTGGAAGGTGTCCCTGCCCATGGCAGGGGGTGGCACTGGATGGGCTTTGAGGTCCCTTCCAAACTATTCTGTGATTCTGTGATTCTCCTCACTCTTACACATATTACACATTAATAGCAGTAAGGGCAGAAAAAAGGCACAGGATTTTATAGTTTTATAATCTTTTGCCCCCACACAGAGTTCTTCCTATTGCAGTGCAATGGCATTCATTGTTCTCAAATGCCTGAGAAAGCTATAGTGGGGAGAAAGAAGTGAAAAAAACTAACACAATGAAATCCTAGGAACACACGAAACTGGAATTCCACCTGCTTCCTTCAGTCGGCCTCCCTGGTTCCATTCTGTGTTAAGCCTGCAGTATCAAGCATTGTTTTTAATGCCAAAAAAGATCTGATAACACTATTAACAACAGAAACTGGTGAATAAGACTAGTAGCTGACCAAGGCAGGTGCTCATGGAAATCTAGAGCAGCCGTTCCATAAATGCAGCACAACTTTCAGTACTTGGCATTTGAGCCTGGTCTCCATTAAGGAGTCATTGCTTCCACCGGTAAAGAGGGCAAAACCCTCAAGTTTTGTCTTCTCAAACTCATAAACTCTAAGGACAGCGGATGATAAACCCGTGGATGGTGAATTCCAGCAGCTCTCCACAGTCAGCCTGGCAGGACACAGCTGAGTGAAGCAGGTTCACGGACAGGAGTTTGATGGGATTAGTTCCTTTGATGCAATCAGTTGTGGCTGCAACTGCACGTACTCTGTTCTAGAAGGGGAAGCTCCGTGTCTTAGTCACAAAGTTTTACCTCCCTAGAAAACTCTGGACGTGTTCTCTGAAATTCTGCCACCCCTAAAAAGACGCACACGTACTGAGGGGTTACGTTTCATTTAACAAGAATAATGACCTTAGCTCTAAGGATTTCCTGGGAATTAATCACTGGGTGGGGTTAATTGCTTTTGACTGCGTCTTGAGCCATCAGTTTTTCCCATGATGGTCATTAAATCCACGGAAACACACTGCCCAAGTCATTAATTAACATTAATAGGAACTACATACTCTGTGTGCATCTCAGCTGGGAACACTGTGCCAAATTTGGGCCACGCTTTTGCATGGAAGACTCCCACAGACAACCAGCTATATGCACATGCACGCATCAAAGATAAGCATTTAGATTATGGCCACATCCAAAAGCCACTGAAATCATTGGAAAAGCTTCAATTTGGCTTTTGCTCAGGTGTCTCATGTCAGCAAACACCCACAGTTCCAGACACAGCACGTTTTTCTTTAAAACTCTTGGATTATGAAAGAGCATTTGACCTGTGTCCTTTGTCTACTGTGAGCTTCAAAGTCACCTACAATAAACCTCAGCAACTGCCAGGCCCTCCAAATTGCTCAAGTGATCCCTTAAACAAAATACCCTCTTCCACAAATTCATTCTTCCTAGAAATGCCTTCCCTTGGCACATTCGAAGCACCTATTCTAGTGTCACTGAGGAAACAAGAGAGTGAAGAGCATGGAGTGCCAGGACAAGAGGGAATGGCTTCCCACTGCCGGAGGGCAGGGTTAGATGGGATACTAGGAAGGAATCCCTGGCTGTGAGGGTGGTGAGGGCCCTGGAATAGAATTCCCAGAGAAGCTGTGGTTGCCCCTGGATCCCTGGAAGTGTCCAAGGCCAGGCTGGATGGGGTTTGGAGCAACCCGGGATAGTAGAAGGTGTCCCTGCCCATGGCAGGGGATGGCACTGGATGGGCTTTAAGGTCCCTTCCAATCCAAACCATCCTGGGATTCTGTGATCGTGTGATGAGTGACACCAAGCCTGTTAAGCAGACTGGAAAAGTAGGAAAGCAAAGGTGGAGCTTGCACGTGTTATTCCTAAGTGTCACAACACAGGGCAAGAGGAAACAGCCTCAAGTTGTGCTGGGGGTGGGGAGGTTAATTTGGATATTAGGACAAATTTCTTCATGGACAGTCAGACACTGGCACAGCTGCCCAGGGCAGTGGTGGAGTCCCCATCCCCGGAGGGATTTAAAAGCCGCGTGGATGTGGCACTTGGGGACGTGGGTCAGTGGTGGCCTTGGTGGCACTGAGGGAACGGTTGGACTTGATGCTCTCGGAGGTGTTTCCCAAGCTCCAGGAGTGACAGTTCCGTGGTTCTGCACTCACCATGGACCTGGAGGCTGTAGAGCAGCTCGGCCGTGCCCGCGGTATTGGCAGCCAGGCAGCGGTAGAGGCCGGAGTCGGCCACCTGCGCGCCCTCGATGCGCAGCACCTGTCCCCTGTCAGCCAGCGCGCGCCCATCCTTGGACCACGAGACAGCTGCAGGGCAGGAACGGGACAAGTCACGGACAACCCCGACAAACACGGAGCCACCAGCCCGGCCACCTCAGCTCTCACACACAACAGCCACCTTCAACAGTCAATGGCAGCGTCAATCTTGATTGAGGATAATAAAATCTAACAGAAAATTAGGATGCTCTCGGATTTGTACAAAATTTGTACAAAATACTGACTGTGCTCCAGAATTCAACGGCAAATTGGACACTCTCATCCATATCCCCCTATATATTCATGGAAAAATATTCTGAAATTGAAAAATTATCATGCAAAGCAAATTACAGGAAATTTACTTATCTTATACCAAGGTAAAGAGCAGCTGTTTAAAACCACACAAAAATACGAAGGTGTCCCCGCGCATGGCAAGGGGATGGAAGGAGATGAGCTTTCAGGTCCCTCCCAACCCAAACCATCCAGGGACACTACAATACAGGGGGATCTATCCAGGGATTCTATAATAGATATCAATTTTTTTTACCTTTTACCCTAAATTATCACTACATTAAACTGAACTACCTGGGACAAAGAATCAAAACATGAGCAACCAAATCAAAGTGCAACTGGCAGGTTGAAAAACTGCAAATAAACAGCGGAAAACCGGTGTTACTGTAGAAGAAAATTTTATAGGAAGTCGACAACCAAGAAAATCTGCGGATTTTGCATCTCAGCCAAAAGATGGCACCATCCATCAGGAGAATGGGTCACCGAGGCTTTGCTGGCACCACTTCACTACTCAGATGAAATTACTACTCATGGAATGATTATCTGCAATACACAAGGGGTTTTGGGGGAAAACTCACACCCATGAAGTGCTCTGGCCTGACTGACAGACAAGACTTGCACACAGCTTCTCTCTTTTCCAGTGGAATGCTGTGCTCTCACTTTCCTGACTAATGTTGTATCTTGACAATAGGATGTGCCATTGCATCATACCGGGGTGACCAAACTGTTCTTACTGCATAAATTATCTAAAGGCCATCATTTTAACTGTTTGTTCTAAAATAACTGAAAATTTGGAGGGAAAAGGGAGAAAAAATATTTTAAATGAGTGTGAAATAGATATAAAATTCTTATGCTTTTTATTTTGCTTCCTCAATACTTTATTTTTTTTTATGTAAGTATAAATTATTCTAGAAAATAATACTTCGCTGTGAATTAATTCTTAAAAAGGCAGAAAAGGAGAAGCTGGATGCACATCTAAAATGTACTAACACCTTTCTCCTGAAAATGTTGCTATAATCCACACAAGAATAATTTTCTATATTAGATATAAGCTCTTAGTAACTATTCCCCCCGTTTTCCTGTACAGTAATTAATACAGCAAATTGCTCTCATAATAACATGTCATTTTATATCTTAGCAGGTAACAAAAACCACACATTAAAAAAATCCTAGACACGGGCACACTTGACAGGCACACTCAACCCATGAAGTGTTTTAGATCTGCCTTACACTTAACAAATACTGACCTGACGAGAGATAAAAGTGGATGTGTTTAAAGCTCATTCAGGAGAAACCCAACAGTGCTCTTGCCTGTGGACAGGGCATCACAAGGGAACAGATGATCCTTGTGATGTGTTTTCCACTCATTTATCAGTGGGGATCACTGAATTCCTCAATCCCTCCTCCATGTCAGCCCATACATTGACATTTCCCATCACACAGTTTCTAGCTGGTTTAAAACCACTCAATTAGCTCCACGTTCAGCACACCCATGACTTTCCAAAGACACATGAAAGTGAAACCCTTTATGAGATGTTCCCCGAGGTGCACACGGATACCTGGCAGAGGGTTCCCAGATGCTCTGCATTCAAGATGGATTGGATTATTCACCACCACTGTTTCATTTAATATTTTTCCTGCATCTTCCAGACTGGGTGGTTCTGAGAAAAGACAAAGGCAGCAGGTTTTCATTAATTCAGCCACCCAGCTAGCAGAGTGTCCAATCACAAAGTCATCTACCCTCGGAGAAAATTTGGGCAGTAAGTTGCACAAGCTTCAACTGCTGGATGACTGAGGAATTTCTCCAGAAAGTTCATCTCTGAAATGGCAATGCTCTGTAATTATATAATCTCATTAGTGGTAAGAGGGATAAAACATTATTTTTGTTAATTTTAATTTTTTTCAGGAAAAACGGCACTTAAAATAGATTTGCAAGTAATGGGTACACAACACGGAATAGCAATTCTTTCTTGTGGCAAGCTCCTCTCACTTCACCTGGTGAGAGTAAACTGAGTGGTGCAGACAGCTTTTACCTTCCTGAAGTTCAGGAATCTGAAACATGACAGAAACACCAGGTAATGACACTTTGAACGTTGAAGACTGACAGCAAAGGAGAGCTTTATGAGCATGGGACTGACGCTGAAATTAGTTGTGATGCAATTCACAGTCTGAGTGTGGCTTCTCCTTTTAAGTCTCATTCACGGAGATTCTGCAACCTCTCCTCGCTTCAGTTTAACATTTTCCAGTTACTGGCTTGGTTTGGCAATAAAAGTCAACACAGCCATACTCTGTGACAATATTGCCACAGTCTATTCCTGCACCTCCTGAGGATTCCCACACCTCCTTTGAAGACTGGGTCACATCAGCAATGCACAACTCTTCGTGACCACTTCTGAGCCAAATATACGTAAATCATGGTGAGAGCATTTATTAAATTCACATGCAAACGACAGCTTCTCAAGTTTCCCTGATTCTCTTTATACTGTTTTTAGCTGCAAAAGAAAATTCCTTTTAAGCGGGCTGAAAAATCCCCTTGCAAGAAAATGTTCCTTCCTCAGAAAAGTTATTCCTGTAAAAATTTCCCATGGCAGGGCCACGGGGAATACCAATATCCACAAAAAGCTTGGATGAAATTAGTAATGCCAGTGGTGGTATATCACACATTGATTCAGAGATACAGAGAACCCTTCTGAGGGGTGGGTTAGTAGGAATGTGTTTGGCTTTTTGGGATACCTCTGAGCAGCAGAGGTACCTGGAAAGACATTCATTCATTCATTTCTGTGTCCTCCAGCATCACAGGAGAGAGGCCAAACTCTACAAAAGCCAGTTTTTGCCCTCACTCCTTACTAATGGAGTGGGACAGAGAAAGAGAACTGAGAGGTGGATGTGCAGAGCCAGGAGAAAAGCCAGAGCAAAGTGAGCCTAGAGGCAAGAGCTGCGTGGGCAGCCCTGTTTGGCCGCATTACCGTGCACGTGGAGCCGGGTGTGCTGCTGGGCCTCCCCTGCAGCGTTGGTGGCCACGCAGGTGTAGCGGGCGGCGTCTCCGGGCAGGGCCTTGCCAAGCTGCAGGACACGGCCCGAGGCCTCCAGCTGTTCCCAAACACAGAGAGAAGCCGTGTGACACCACTGTCCCCGTGTGACGCCACCGTCCCCGTGTGACGCCACCGTCCCTGCGTGACGCCACCGTCCCCGTGTGACGCCACTGTCCCCGCGTGACGCCACTGTCCCCGCGTGACACCACTGTCCCCGCGTGACACCACTGTCCCCGTGTGACGCCACTGTCCCNGCGTGACACCACTGTCCCCGTGTGACGCCACCGTCCCCGTGTGACGCCACTGTCCCCGCGTGACACCACTGTCCCCGCGTGACACCACTGTCCCCGCGTGACGCCACTGTCCCCGCGTGACGCCACTGTCCCCGTGTGACGCCACTGTCCCCGTGTGACACCACCGTCCCTGGCACAGCCTCTCGGCCAGAGGGCGAACGGGCACGGCCGGGTTCATCCCCTCCCAACCCCGGCTCATGGAAAGAGGAAACTGCTGGGTCAGAGATGCCAGTGGCCCTGGGACAGCAGCATCAGGAGCTGTACAGGGGTGAGGAGACCCAGCTGGCGAGGGGCAGGCAGGCAGAGGAGACTGCAGGCAAGATGCCAAACACTGCTCCAGCCACGGGAAATCAAAGCCATTGCAAGCACTCAGCCCCGGAACGCGCGAGCACTGGGGAGGGCTCTTCATGGAAAGGCAGGATCTCACCAGGAGAAGGGAATTACAGATAACTGCTGCAGTGATTACAGAACAGCTCAGCTAATCCCACCTCACAAGGATGAGTGGCTAGAGCCACCTCACAATCAGCAGATAACCATTTGACCTTGAAGGGCAAAGTACAACTGGAAGGAGACAGATTCTGAATTTCCAGTCATGGACTCTCCTGATATGAGGTGTCTAGTGGGATTCAGTCTACTAAACACTGCTATCACCTGAGACACCACCCTAGTCAGGTAAAAGGCCCCTCACTCTGCAGGATGGATCTTAAGCACTTTTGTATCACAGGGTGAGGGAAGCAAAAGGAAAAGAAGCACTAACATGGATAACTTCCTGCAACTACCTTACATGGTTTGGATCCCATAAAAGAATCATGCTTACTCTGATATTTCCCGTGGCTGTGTTTACTGGCTGTCCATCTTTTAACCAGGTTATGGAAGGGCTGGGGATGCCACTGGCTATGCATTGCAGTGTCACAGGCTTGTGGAGCACAACTGCTCTCTCGGAAGGCCCAGCTGATTTAATGGCTGGAGGAACTGCAAAAAGCACCAGAAACAAAAAAACCATGTACATTTAAATATATAAAAGCCATATACCAGAGGTAACTGCAGCTTTACTTCTACTTCCAGATCTAGTGGAAGGTGTCCCTGCCACGGCTGGTGTCCAACCCAAACCATTCTATGATTCTATTTCATCTAATCTCCTCGCCAGTTTTTCAACCTGCTAATGCAAATAAACATTTATAGAAAGTTTGAGCACCTTCTTGCCAGCAATTTGAAGTAAAAGCAGTCTGCTGCTTCCTGCCCACCTTGAGTAACCTACCATGCACTGTAACATCAAATTCCTTCTCATGTTCTCCCGCCTTGTTTGCAGCCACGCACTTATAGCGGCCGCTGTCTGACACTTGAGCTTGAGAGATTACAAGTTTCTGTCCATTTAATAAGACCTTGTGTCCAGCCTCCTCTCCAACTGGTTGACCATCTTTGAACCACCTACCAAAAAGAAAGTTCCATCTCAGACATCTGTGAAAGAAAGATCAACAGCACTCCTAAAATACGCACAATTCTATTAAACAGAACACCTCAGTAACTCTGTTTGCATTTCTAGGGAAGTCTGGAGGTGTCAGGTTGTGTTCCCCTTGTCTGCCCCTAAAAGACAATGTCAGAACAGTGACAGCACATACCACCAGAGGCAGAGAGGAACCTCCAAAGCCAAAGCAATCATGGGTGGCAGAAGAAAAGGGCACTTGAAGTTGCATTAGCAAAGGACTTACAGTTTTGTCTGCCCTTGTTTTCTATCCTAATCTCCAGGACATGGATAATGGCACAACAAACCAAACTACTTTAAAATAAAATCCTGATGTTGCCAAGTGAGTGCCTGATGGTGTTATCAGTGGAGCCATGAGTTTGTCCTCTACTCATCAACCACCAGCTGATTAACACAGGTGGCTCACAAAGCTCACCTAACCGACCAGCAGATTTATTTGTATTTTTTCTACCGTCATACCAGTGCCCTTACGTGATAGCTGGTGAGGGTGTCCCTCTTGCTGAACAATCCAGCTCCAAAGGGCTATGGAGAATCACAATGTAGCCCAAGAGCTCATCCCCACCTTCCACAAATGGTGGCACTGTAAGAGAGAAAAATCCACCAGCAGAAACATTTACACATCACAAATATCAAACAAGTCCCTCTCAAACAGCACTGGTAAACACACACTGATTCATTATGAACCACTGTTCCCTTTCTGAAGGGAAACATCTGCCCAGTGACATTTTGTGGCTTCAAATCACTGTTCTCACTTTTTTTACTGTTTCTTGTCTGGTTGGGGTTTCCAGATTCTGTCAGAAAAACCTTATGAATGGGTGGGAAGGGGAGGCTTTTTAACACCCTCTGTCAGCAGAAGGAGAAAACAAAGGTGCAGAGGATCCTCTTCCAGGTCCTCTTCACCCTGTCTCATCCTCTCTGGGAAGGAAGCACTGCCACACAGCTCCTCCACTACCAAGACCAGTGACATTTACCTGCAGCAGCAGAAGGGATACTCTACATCTGCATTCAGTATTACGTTCACGTGAGCAAAACCTAAAAAGCAGTTCTTTACAGGTCTCTTCCACGTCAGGAGAAGGTGATTCACATTTTTGTACATTCATTTACCTCAAGACATTCAGAAGGGACTGCTGAGATACAGACTGTGGTAATGGATTCAAGGGATACAGAAGGAAAAGGGGTTTTTTCAGTATAAGGTTCAAAACTTGCACAACACAACTCAAATTCAGAGAAAGATGTCCTCTCCCAGGGACAACTACTCAGCGATATTTTTAATGGATTTCTGTGATTTTCTTCTCTGAAGACAAGCAAGAAGAATTTTAGAGGTTACTGAGAATAATATTTCCCTACCACACGCACAAAAATCCTTCAAGAACTAACCTGAAAGTACAAGTCTTCAGCTGTCCTGTAGCCCTGGACAGAAAAGTTGTGCATTGCCCAGGTTCAGCCAGATACAGAGCGTGACTATCTGATCTTAATATACTGATACCGACAGATATAAAACCATAGGTTTTATGGAACCTTTCCATCTTAGGTTTATGGGAATCTGATAAATCTGCAGCTCACACACCTAAGATTTCAACGTCATACTTGATTTCTTGTTCTCCAGCTACGCTTGTGGCCACACACCAGTACTGGCCCCGGTCAGCCTCGACGGCGTTCAGGATCTCCAGCTGCTTGCCCCCGGCCAGGATGCGGAGCTTGTCACTTGCTTTCACAGGAACCCTATCTTTTAACCAGGTCAGGAGAGGGGGAGGGTTGCCAGCAGCCTTACACTCCAACGTCAGGGAATTCCCAGCAACCACCTGCCTGCTCTGGGCTGTGTCAGCATCGCCCTCGATTACTGGAGGAACTGCAGAAAAGGAAAAAATATATTGCAAGCCATTAATTCTGTAGCCAGAAAATGTATTAAGAGAAAATGGGTTGGTTCCACCCACTCCGGCTCCGTCTGCCGTAATGTCATGCACAATTTCACGTGAGAATTTGCTGCTGGGGCAAGGCAAGGCAGAGAAGTCAAATGATGTAGTTCAAAACTGACCAGTTGTATAAAACAGAGGATATGCAGGACTTTGAGAGGGAAGAACTAGACAAGAAGGACTTAAAAGAGTACACTAAAGATCCAACCCAGAGTGGTTTTTTCAAGTAAGTATTGTTTAGCATGCAGATGTAAGATAGAGAATGGATACACGTGGAAAAGAAATAGCTGAGTAGAAGAAAGCATGGCAACATGTAGAAGAAAGTGTGGTGAAGGGAGGGCAGGGTTCGATGGGATATTGGGAAGGAATTGTTCCCTGTGAGGCCCTGGCACAGGGTGCCCAGAGAAGCTGTGGCTGCCCCTGGATCCCTGGAAGTGTCCAAGGCCAGGCTGGACGGGGCTTGGAGCAACCTGGGCTAGTGGAAGGTGTCCCTGCCCATGGCAGGGGTGGGACTGGATGGGCTTTAAGGTCCCTTTCAACCCACACCATTCTATAATTCCAGGAAGTCAAGAGCTGTTGGAGAGTCCCATAAAGCAGAGGGTCTAAATCTCCCTCTACACAGCCCTGCCAACAGAGGCCAGAGTTTAATCACAGCCACTGCCAGGCTGCAGAGGCTGAAAATCTCTCCCACAGCTGTTCTGCAGGAGCAATAAGGCAATCCAGGAGCTGCCCCTCACCGTAGACATCCACGTGGAACAGCTTCTCCGCAGCCCCTGCAGCGCTGCTCACGCGACACGAGTACCGGGCAGAGTCCGACACCTGCGCCCGCGGGATCTGCAGGAACTGCCCTCTGTCCACGTACAGGGCCTGGGGGCTGGAAATCACACGCTGCCCATCTTTGTACCAGGTGATGGTGGGCACGGGGATTCCCTTGGTTTCACATTCCAGATTTATCAGGTTGTTGAGGAGCACCGATACCTCTGTGGTAATGTTTCCTCCCTTAATACTAGGGGGGACTAGTTCAAAAGACAAAACAACAACATTAAAGCCTTAGACTACAAATATGTGCAAATTTAAACAAAACATTAGAATGCTGTAAGAATAAAATATCTTCATCAGTCTTCCAACCCTTCCTGCTGTTTTGCTTGGTTCTTTGCCCAGCAGAGCTGATCTATCACCTGTACAGTTCTCCAAGGCACACTGTGTTGAAAGCATGAAAAGAACACAACAAAAAGGCCACCAAGCTCCAACATGTGCCAGCTTAGGACAGCTGGGCCTCCATGCCTCCTGCAATGCATTTGGGCAGCCCTCTTCCCTGTCGCCAAAGGAAGACTAATCTCTGCATACCTAGGGAGGTGCATCTTCCCAGCAAGCATCCATCCCACTGCTGAAAATACCAAACACACCCAAGAGCCTCCACAACGGCAGTGGGAACTGCTCCGTGCTCCAAACTTCTGAGGATGAAGTCACTTACTTTGAGACTAAGTATGAGCTTAACAGTCTTGCTTTACGCTCCTATTTTTGAAGCTTTTTGACCCATAGTCATTTCCCTTGCTCTCTAGGCAGCAGGACTCGGATTTTTCTAGCAAACAAGCTCTTGTGTAAATCAGCCAATATAAAGAGTCCGTAAATCTCTATAGAAGCAATAAAAACACAGTGCAATTGGCAACGACTAAATTTATGGCTGCTGAAAGCACCAGACACATCTGGCAGACACATTGACTCCTCTGCTGCCAAACATGCTCAGTACATCCACGGATTCCTCTGACTTCCATAGTGGCCATTGAAAGCACCACTGCAGAAATGCAAAGCAAAGTGTCTGTGAACGGATGAATCCCCACCTGAGACAGGTCCTGCAATTATCAAACCACGATAGAATATTTACTAATTAAACATGTTTTGTATCAAAAACCCCAATCCACCGAATCTGCCAAAACACACCCAGTTCAAAGGCGAATGCATTTCTCTATCAGAGATGAGGAATGGTTTTAATATGGTGTTTTGGGAAAATATCAAAGCCAAAAGCAGGGCTAAACAGCTGAAACAGGACTAACAAGAATTAGCACTGAGGTTCCTCACTTACTCTGTGAGCTTCTGTTTGTCCAGCCAGGACTAATGAGAAATATAAAAGTAAAGAGAAGTGCCATTCTGCTGTCACAAATTCATCTTTCCTGAAGAACCTGAAATAAATCTACTCATCTGTGAGGATTTTGTCTGGGGGGAGGAGGGGAACCGTTTTATTCCCCTAATCTCAGAGCAGCCACAATCCCCTGCAAGTCCTCCCAGCGTTCTTTGTGCGTGATAGAAAAAGGTTTCACCACGACTGGTGCACAGCCACATTCCTGTGCCTGTGGGTGCTCTGTGCTTCAGAAATGTCCCAGATGAGGGAAATAATGCCCATTAAGTTCACAGAATCACACACAACGTTCAGGAACAAGTCTATAGCAAGTAAGGACTTGAGAGCTCAGAGAGTTAAATCCCTACCCTTCACACTCCAGGCACAAGAATTTCTGAGTCCCATAAAGCACAGGGTGTATCCTAGCACCAGGTTAAATAAAGTAAGACCAAATGCGTATTAAAATCAAAATCTTATTAATTTTCTCCTCCCTAAGACAGATCAAAGCAATAAAGCCAATGTGACAGTAAAATAATTCAGTTGAAACTAATAGCAGAATTTGAGAACGCCCTTCCAGATTTTTGGCTTTCACTAATTAGGAAAAAAAAAAAGCATATAAACAACATTTCAAAGTTTTTCCAAGCCTGCAAGACTACATCCATACTTAACTTCATACATACAAATACTCTACAAGGTAATTTTGTGAACACATGATTATTAAATTAAATTTACACACAAATTTTGTAGGATCAGAAACTTAATTTATATTTGCCTGAGTATCTCCATTCAAAAAGAAACCTTATAAGTAAAACAAGAGGATCTTCTGGGATCAGGCATTCCATAAACTTACCGTGGACAACGAGCCTGACCTCCTTCACTTGTTTGCCAGCAGTGTTGGTGGCACTGCACTGGTAGCGACCCTTGTCAACCCTGCGAGCACTCTTGATGTGGAGAACTTGGTCCCTGTCCAGGAGCTCAACATTGGGATCACCCAAAAACAAGGGCCTGAAACAGAGACCAACCATTTTGCTTCACAGAGCTCTGCCCCCACCCTTTCCTCATTAATTTAAACTGACAGTAAGAAGAAGAGGCCCTTTGGTGGCAGTAATTGTACCATTCAAGAGTGCCATTCAGAATTAAATTAATGGCATTAATCACAAGAACCACCCTGAAGTGACAAGCTATTATGATTAACTCTACTCCTAGCTTCTAAAAGAAACCAAACCACGAAAAGTACTTTTCTCAGACCTCCAGGATGCCAGCATCAGAGCCAGAGTTGCACGCCTGACCTCAGTTCCTTTTCCTAATCTATTTAGTCACGCCAGGCCTTCGCTGATAACAAAATGTCAACTACTACACAGGAACAACATATCCATAGCAAAGAGTAAGGAATTGTCACAGCAGAATATCTGTGAGTCCTGACCAATGCCTATACTGAACTACATTGTTAAGCACCAAAAACACCCAACCCAGCTGGGTTTTCAGCTAATATTTGTAAGCCATCAAGAATTCTTCTCCTGGTGTGCTTTCCTGGAAGATGAGATGAGGAACGGAAACATGCAGGCTATAAATGTTTTCAAACCTTTCCTGTATGTATGCATATATAACCTTTCAAGCCTTTAATGAATATATGCAGAACTGCACAAGGCACTAGCCAGCAAAATGTTTGATAGGAGTTCTGTCTACCAGTGAAAAAATCATCTCAGCTAAACAAATGCATTTTAACTAGTGATGTGTTTAAAATAACCCAGGTAGAATAACTCCCAGAATGAACTCAAAGAAATAGTTCTGCTTATCTTGCTTCAACCATCATCTCGCACCAAAACCCCAAAATCTGTTCTGCAAAGTGCCAATAATGGATGAGTTCAGAAAGAAAAGTGGGGTGTTACGTTTTGACTAAAGAATTTACCACCTCACACCACCCCAAATTCTGATGACACTGAGTTAACACTATGTAGTTAAACACTGCACCTCCTCCCTCTCTGCTCTAGGGGAGGACGAGCCCGACACAAACCACAAAAGCTGCAATATACTCACCTGCCATCCTTGAACCAGTGAATGTCAGGAACAGGAAAGCCTGTGGCTCTGCATTCCAGACGGATTTCCTGGCTGAGGATGACTGCCACTTCACCAGGGCTATTGGCACCTATTATGCTAGGTGGAACTTTAAAAAGACAAACATTAAGGAAGGACTGGTATTTAGCCAGGGAAGCTGTGCCCTGTGACTGAAGGGGATGCAGCAGTGGATCTTACTGTTCCCTTGAAACACCTTCAGTGTTCACTGCAGAGGAAATTCTGCAGATCACAACAGCCTGTCAATCGTGACAAGCACCTCCCCACCTGCACTGGTGAACCGTACCTGGGAACACCCCTCTGTCACACTGCACACCCCAAATCCAAAACAAAGCACCACAGCCCAGAAACCAAAAGCAGCATTTTGTCTGTGTTGCTACAAGAACGGCAAAGTTTAAGCACTCCGTGCTTCAGCAGCCAATACTTCGTGGTCAGTGAGTGGAAGAATCTATTTATAATGAGCTGAAATTTATTGGCTTCTTAAATATCAACTGTTTTTCCAATCACCAACTAAAACCCAAAGCAAACAAAAATCAGCCCCAAAGCCATGGAACTAACCAAGTATATGGAGGTTAAACAGCTTCTCAGAACTTCCTGCTACGTTTATGGCTTTGCATGAATATTGTCCCGCGTCCTCAGTAGCAGCTTTCAGGAGCTTCAGTATCTTCCCGTTGTGCAAAATCTGGAGAGCACTGCTTTCCACAACCTTAGAGGAACCCGAGACATTAGCCTTATGTGATCCAAGCTACAGCAGCCAAGTATCACAGCTGGATTTTTATAAGAAAATGGTAGTTTTAGGGGAAGGATAATCTGTTTCCCCTTTCAGTTTCAGCACTAATCTCCAGCTCCGCTGCAATCTGTTCAATATGGTTTGTAGCTCAGCGTAGGGCAGGGAGTGGGGAAACTCCATCCAGCAGCAAGGGGCAGTCCCAGGAGTGCATAAAGGGACTTCTCCTCATCTTAAACCGTGACTTAATCAGCTACAAGTGGCAAACAGAGGACTCAAGGATAATCCTGAGGAATTCAATTCACCTCCAAAAGCTCTTATCTCACCATCTATAGAATGAAAAAATGGCAATACTGGTCCCCTCTGCGTGGACTGGCATCTACAACACTGGGAGATTGCTAAAGCCAATTCCTAAGGGAATACTGAAAAGAAAGAGTTTACATTTGACTTACAGGATTAATGGATGAGCCATATTTAGCTGCCTTTCTGTGGGGGTGTTGTTAGAGCACTTAAATATAAATAAAGGCATGCACATGTATTTATTTTGAATGAGTTCTCATGCCAAGCCCTCAAAAGTCCACAGTCAGATTAATCTCACATACCTGGATATCATCCTTGTACCAGGAGATGACTGGGAAGGGGTTACCAGTTACTTCACAGAAGAGACTTACAGGGTGATGAACCACCACAGATGTATTTGTCACCTTATCTTGATCTCTAATTTCAGGAGGAACTGCAAGAAAGCTCAACATCATGATTTAAGTCTTCCATTCCAGTGATTTCCCCCTTCCTCCTTCCCATCCCAGTCAAGGACCACTACAAATCAAAATTTCTCAAACCCTTCTCATTCCCTTCCCAACATTTCCATTTGTCTTTTGGCTCTGGACATCTCTCCCTGCATCCTTTCTTCTCTTTGCCAAAAACCAGTCTTCTCTCGCCCAATAACAGACTCCCAGAGACATTCACTCAAACACGAGCACCATCAACAGTTTAAAAGAATAATCTTAAAATTAATCTGAAATTTCATCTTGAAATCTCATGTTATGTGCTTAGCATATGAAGGAAGCATATTCTAGATTCATCCTTCCTCTTCACTGGTCCAGTCATACCCAAGAACCCCATCTATCATTTGTCTCACTATGAACGCAAAGAGAATGGCCTTAAGTGGTGGATTAGAAAGTTCTAACCCCACTGATGAGCCCTGCTGGCACGAGATGGGATTCCTGCTCTTCTCAAAACAAGGATATAATTCTGCTCAGGCATTAGAACTATCTATCATGGGAAGTGAACAAGGCTGGAATAAAAGTAGTCTGTAGGGTTTCTATTTTCTAACCAGGATTCTGGAAGAAGAGTATCAGCAACTAGAAATCTCCTAGTTAATGTTTATTCTGATCACTCTTCTCTCATTTGACATGCAAATCTAGCCCTCCATCTGTAACTTCTACAGTGCAAAGCTTCATTTGTTATTCACATTAAAATTTTCAAGTGTAACTGAAGTTTCTACCAATGAGATGTACCTGGATCCTTGAGCAAAACAAAGATGGCTTGTGCACAAAGTCATGGAGAACAGAAACAACAGGGGATACAAGGAAAACTACAGAGAGTGTCAGAAAAATAGGAAGTACTCAGATGAGATTTTATAATTTAACGGCACGAGGGCAGATTTGGGCCGTGCAATTTGCAACAAGAAAACAGAAGATACTTTTCCAAGCCAGGTCCCCAAGGGCTGCATGTGTTATTTACCGTGGACTTTCAGGCTGTATCGCCTCTGCGTGCTCCCAGCCTCATTGGCTGCCACACAGACATAGTCCCCATTGTCCGAGGGCGTGAGGGCAGCTATGACCAGCAGGGTCCCATCCTCCAGCACCGAGAGCCCCGGCTCGGCCCCGGTCAGCTCCCGCCCGTTCCGCAGCCATTTAATGGCAGGCTTGGGAACACCTGCAAGAAAAAGGGGAAACGGCCACAAACACCTCGCTCAGCTCGGAACAAGATTGATTCAAACAACTCCTGCTGCTTGCTGGAAGTCTTGCTGGAAGGACAATACACGGGGAGGCCAGGAGCTTCCAAGAGGAAGCCCCAGCTGTTACAGGATGATTTTAACATTAAAAATCTTCATCCTAAACATTATAAAATCCTTGTTGGCTAGCAATGACTTTCCACAGGACTTCCACACGCAGTGGTTATTTAAATCACTGTTAGTTTGAATGTTTCCATATAAAGCATCCATGGAAAATACAGTGTGGATTGGACATTTCTACAGCAGCTTTGTAATTTGCAATGGTCAGCAGAAAAAGATCCTTCTGTCCCTACAGGGGGGTAACCGAGACACTCACCTTTTGCAGGGCACGGGAACGCGATGCGCTGGTTGGCCACTCTTTCTTGGAAGGGGCTGTTGAACGGAGGGTCCAGGTCCTTGATAGTGGGAGACTCTGAAAGAAAATTAGACCCAAAAATCTGCTTGATCTCTGCTCCAAACGTAGAAATACAGTTTGACAACATGTAACACCAAGTCTCTCTCATCCACACAAGGTCACATTCCAGTAACCTTCTTTACATTGACTGGAATGGGTACTATACAAGGAGTCTCCATTTCAGCAGGAATATTTAGGGAGTCAGCAGTACAAAGAGGCTTTCAAACTCGACAGAAAATAGTTCTCTTTAAATCTTGCTATATTTATTTTGAAGGCAATGTTTCCGCATAATCTGAAAAATATTATTTTAACTGTTTTTTCCCCACACCACGTGTTTTAGTGCTACTGCCATCCTTTGTTCTTGAGTCTCACTTTAAACTTGCGTGCAGACTGAGACTATATGAAGAAAAGTCTCTACAATTACATAAAGTTACTGAGAGTTCTTTGTTGTCTGTAAGAAGTGTTTCTCAGCAGCTCTAATCCAAAGGGATCAGAATGTTGCCTTTAGACTTTTGCAAAGAAGAAATAGTTCCTGCTTAGCTTAAGTCAGTCATGCTCCATTGACATCTGTCAGCCCCTCAGGTGAGGAGTTACACTACGTATTTAAATTGGCACGTTGACCACTTACCCTTTCACCGTTTCAACATCATTTTTTAATTTAAATACATATATAGAGAGAGAGACAGAGAGCATGCACTTTTTTTTTTTTTTTTTATTTCTGCAACCTCTCCAAAGACTATTTGCTCATTCTAATTCTCCTCAATTACCATCAGAACATAACATCTAAACCAGATGTGGCTTTTGCATCACATAACAGTGGGCGGCAGAGAGCCCTGCCCTGCACAGCCCCAACCCCACGGCACTGGGCAGGGAGTCCCTGCCAGCCTGGGGCCAGGGCAGGAGCGTGGCCCCGAGCGAGTACCTTGCACTTGTACTGTGACCTCCGCCGTGTCGCTGCCCGCGTCGTTGGTGGCCACGCAGGTGTAGACGCCAGCGTCAGGGAGCTGGACGCTGCTGATGCCCAGAGCTCCGTTCGGGCTCTGCAAGAACTGCCCCCCATCCGTGGGCACGGCACTTCTGCCTCGGAACCAAGAGACCGACGGGGCAGGGACACCCTGGGCACTGCAGGGGAGCTCCACTCGCTGGCCAGCCTGCACTTTCAGAACTCGAGGCCCACGCTGGATCCTTGGAGGAACTGAAGAAGGCAAGTTTAGTCCAGAGAAATGTGGAAGAAACAATGCACAGGATCATTCTTAAGGCTGGGAGAACCCAGGGTGTTCAGCCTGGCAAAGAGAAGGCTCCAGGGAGACCACAGAGCACCTTCCAGTGCCTAAAGGGGCTCCAGGAGAGCTGGAGAGGGACTTGGGACAAGGGCCTGGAGGCACAGGAAAAGGGGGAACTATTTTAAACTAAGAGAGGGGAGATTCAGACCAGATATAAGGAAGAAATTTTTTATGGTGAGGGTGAGGAGGCCCTGGCACAGGGTGTCCAGAGTAGCTGTGGCTGCCCAGTCCCTGGCAGTGTCCAAGGCCAGGATGGACAGGGCTTGTGGGGCACCGTGGGCTAGTGGAAGGTGTCCCTGCCCATGGCAGGGGGTGGCACTGGGTGATATTTAAAAGTCTCTTTCAACTCAAACCATTTTATGATCCTCTGAAATGCTTTTCTATTTTTACCATTTTAGAAAATGTTCCTTCTTTACTGAAACCAAACACCCTCAGGTGACTACGAAAGCAGCTCTGCATGTTCTCTGCGCAGAATAGGATGGGAGATACCCTGGTGCTGAGTTTATTTGAACGAGCCACATTTCAAACCCTGCATGACTCCCATGAGCACTGTCCTATTCTGAGCACACTGGAAGAGCTGTGGGTACTGGCTCCTCATAACACGAAACAATTCAAAAGCTTTTATGATAAAGTTAATCACATTTTCCTTTTGGCATTTTAATTTCCTTTCCCTAATCCCTGATCTTTGCACACTTCCAAACACAAGTTCGGACAGGAAGATAAAATATGACTGGAAGTGATTTTGCTGGTCCTAAAGAATAATATAAATCCACCATAAGTCTTTTGCCACAATATTTTTTTTCCTAAGGATTGTTGGCAATAAAAAGACTTTTAAAAAATGCCTGAAACAATAACAAGTGACATTTTTCCAGACGTGACATTGTGTGAGTGGTTAAGAGACGGTGGTTGGGCCCCAGTATGGGGAGAGCAGGAGAGAGACAAGGGAGTGACATGGGATAAAGGTAAGGAGGGAGGGGGACACAGGTCCTGGCTGGAGCCACTAGACACCTTTACACATATCTGTGTATTAGTGTGTGTTTTTACAGTATTTCCCTTCCGCAAAATCAGTAACTCACATATGAAGATAACGTGACCTGAAAGCACAGCAGTTGAGAGGATTCAATGTCAATTAGGAAAAACGTTTGAAAATCTCTTCAAGATGCACAGCTCCACGTGGAAACTCGCAGATGATGAACCCGGGAGTTCCAACTCACCATGTACACTGAGCTTCACTGACTGAGTCACGTTCCCAGCAATGTTTGTGGCGACACAGATATACATTCCACTGTCTGAGACTTGGGTCTCGCTGATCTTCATGGACCCTGAGGGCAGGAAAGTGTGTCTGGAAAAAGAAAGAAGCAGATAAACTGTATAAACATGTATGGAAAGATGAATGACCTCTCCTTACACACTGCTAATGATTGCTATGAGCTAAAATAACACCACTCTGACCGTATTACTGAACTGTGACTTATATTTACTCTTTTTTTTCCTAACTTTTTATGGAGCCCCTACATTCAGAATACACAGCAAATATCTAAAATTTAAGATCCAAATTACAAAATTTGGTTCTAGCTATTTATAAGACTTATTAAAATGCGATAGAGGAAGAGAAATGGAGTTCGTCACCCTCTTGTTAAAAATTTTCGCTCAACTCAGGTCAGTAGGGTCAGAAAGTTTAAACTTTTAATACTGCTTCATCCTGGCAAAAAATGATGTTACATTGATTCAAGATGGAAGACAGGATTTTGATTCAAAACTGCCAGTTCTGGTGTTTATAGGAATTCTCATTATTCCTCAGTAAATAATTAACTACACAGCATTAAGTTCTCCCACAGTTCTGGTCACAGATCTGTAACACCAGAAGTTACATTGGCCAGCTAAGCCAAAATCTTCTGTAGGAGTCAAAGGTAATAGAGACAGGGAAAATAAGTGAGGAGGGGAAAAAAAAAGTGACAGCTAAGGATTGCCGAGAAGAAATTCAAGCCTGGCCTTCAGGTAACATCCAGAATTGGTGGGAATTGGTGGGATCATCTATCTTCCTTTCTCTGGCACTAATTAGGACAACGTCATCATAAGGACATAAATGGTGAATCTGGGGATTGCAGTGGCTGGAGAGATGAATGGAAAGAAAGTGAAATGTATTTTCTCCAGTGTAAAATCTGTCTGATACTACAATTCCCCCTCCGCTGCCTGTATCTTTCCAAACTTCTTGGCACTTTTTTTTATAAGCCCAAAAGACGAATTTCTGAGGCAACTTCTCCTTGATTTTGTCCAGTAATTACATTTTCTTTCTGATAAAAGTTCCTTCATATCTGATTTCCCTCTCCCTTTGTTTACTGTTCACATTTCTAACAAGATCTTTGGGTGGTCTCAAACAATTCTGTTTGGACTAATCTGTAACTTTTGCTGACATCTGTAAACAATTTTATGGAACGGGCTGAGCTGGACTTCTGTTCCTCTGGACAACTTGGATCTCACCACAACAGCCATGAGCAAGTACCCTAATTTATCAGTGTCTCCTGAGGTAAAACGAGGACAAGTAAGAGACCAAGAATGTAGATTTGTTAGTGCATGCAACATGCTCGCAGGACATAGCAGAAAATTCCACATGGATTACTGAGAACAAGCCAACTCCCTGCACACGAGCCTCCTTCAGCAGACACGGTGGCCAAAGAGCTGCTGAGGCTGTCACAGGCTCCCTGGAATGGCTCCAAGGCGCAGGTTTGGCCACAAGGGAAAGAGCATCTCTGGCACAATTCCTTAATTCAGCTCAGACACTGGCTGATTCCATCCATGGGGATCATGGGGAGACACCAGCAAGCACAGCGTGCCTGTGGCCAGCCTTGCCATTCCCTGTTCTATGGACACAGCTGGTGCCTGGCCCTTCTGAGGGACCCTGAGGAGCAGAAAGCAGCAGCACAGCCTGTGACAGCACCTGGCACTCCGATGGGGAGCATCCAGGGCACGGTCACCGGCTCATCTCCCCTCTTGTCCTGTGCCACATTAAATAATAAGGGAGAACTCCAGCACTGTCCAACACAGTCCCCAGCTCTTCGTTCTCTAAGGCTGTCAGCTCAACATTTTGCAAGTATTTAACTCTGCTTTCACATGTTCAAGAGTCTCTGGTGAGTTCTTGGATCCAAAACACAGCAAGCAACGCGCCCTTGTCAGCACACCCAAACATTTATCATCATCATCTGTATCCTACTGGCAGCCCAGGCTTCGTGTAAACCACAGACAGTACTCCCCTGAGCATAAATGTGAAGCATGTAAGAAAAGAAGCACAGTTTTTAAACAATTATAATCATGCACAGATGACGTGGGTCTCTGGGCACCACCACAGTGCAAATACCCAGGATCTCTTTCCTCCTGGCCTCCTGAAACTGGATATAAGCACAAGCTGGAATGGGAGCTGTGCAACCATGCACAGGCTTAGCAGTCTTGGGGAAAGAGAGTTTCAGGAGCCAGTACAGCAGGTCAGGCAGGACAAAGTAACACCTTGTGAGCCATTCTGTGGCAATCAGAAATCACACACCCTTCCAAAATCTAGAAAGCTTAAGACGCAATTTCACTTTTCTTTTGTTTTCATCAAACATTGTTACCTTGGAGAGAATGGAGATATGAGCTGCATTTCTTTGGCCCAGGTAATTACGGGGGGTGGCAAGCTCCTCACTTCACATGGAAGTGTGACATCTTCCCCTGCAATTACTGAGACCTCTATGGGTTTATCATGTGCATTTCCTTGCTGGTCTCCAGGCCTGGACACTCGAGGTTTCACTATAACATGGAACACGTTAAGAAGCTGCAATGAATATACATATTTGTACAAGTGTAACACCATACAACATCTCTTTTTTCATCAGGTATAAAACATTACAATCCTATTTTAATGCCCTGTCTGCAAGAGAGATAAATCATTGCTGTGCTGATATACAGTGCCTGTAGTTCAGACACAGGCCGATGCCCACATGGAACACCACAAACACCAGAAAGCCTGGACTATCCATTCAAAAAGATGGATAGAACAGATGGCTGTAATTCCTGCATGTGCTGAGCTCTGTATTGCACAGGCAGTTTGAAACCACCCCCTGAACTGTTACACTACAGCCCCAGTAACTCCAAGCCGTCAAAGCCTTGCAAAGCACACCTACACCTAAACCAAAATTTAATAACATTGGATTGATGATGACAGGAAGGCTTGGGACTAGTGGGGTTAATGGATCTTCATCCTTCTATTAGCAGGAAATTCTACTCCCATACAGATGCTTCCTATCCACTTCCATAAAGCTGAAATTATGCTCAGCCCAAGGTCCATGAACTCGAGGCAAGAGGGATCAGGAGGCTTTAAGGGAATCGTAATGGCTGAAGAACAGGCTTTTTGGGATCAGCCACGTACAAAACTGCCTGGTTTGGGGATCCAAAAGCACTAACTAGAGAGGAGCTCCCATCTCACGTTTTCTGGGTGTGTCTATTTCCCAGTGCACTGGACGGGTGACAGGGACACTGGAGCTGAGACGAGGCGACACCCACCATAGACAGTGAGCTGCACCTTCCTGGTGGCATAGCCAGCAGCGTTGGTGGCAGTGCACACGTACTCCCCGCTCTCTTCTCCCCCTGGGGACACCACGTGCAGGCTTCCATCCGAGCCCGCCGAGAACCTCACGTTGCTGGGAAGGATTACCTCTCCTTTCTGCGGAAAGAAAAATAATACAAGTCCACAGCGCCTGGGTTTTCCACAATAAACCAAATGACAATTATTTAATTCAATAAAAGCTGCTTTTATTTTTTCGAGGCTGAGGTTGACAAAATATTCTATATTAGCTTAGAAATTTGGCCCTAAAATTCCATTTATAGAAACTGATTAACCACAATTAACTCTTCACAGTCCTTGAGTATCACTTTCTAAGCAGTAACGAGCACGGGGACTCTTACGCAGAAAATTTGCTACATTTTACAGATCCAAAGTCTTAAAAAAAATTTAAAAAATAACAGTCAAGAATAATAATCAAGATTTCAACTGAGTTAATTTTGACATTCATTTCCGATGTCAAAATGAGTCTTGTATACATTACACAAACTTCTTCTTAGTCAGTTGATTCCTCCTTGTCTGTATTGAATAAGGGGTAATTAAGAAGAAGAAATCCTCCCATGTTCTCTTTCCTACCAAACCAACAGTTAACTACATTCCACTCCTCCTTTGAAACAAAGCTGTTCCCAAGGTCCCAGTCAGTTACATCTGCACAACTTCTGAGGCCCAAAAAGTGCCTTCCCACCACGTCATGTGAACTGTAACATACCCCAAATAACTGGTACTACCAGAAATTATCCTGCTCAAGGAGGTAAAAAAAAAAAAAGCCTGACTTTAAGACAAATTCCCTCAAAGGCTGAGGTCCTCCTCAGTGAACATCTTGTCAAGGCCATGACTGAAAAGTCATGGGTTAACTCCACAGTGCCATTATTTAATACATTTTCCTCAGAGAAAAAAGTCAGAGCTCCACGAGAAAAATGAACTCTCAGTCTATGGCAGGCTGCCTAAACTCAAATTATCAACTCACAACAGGAACAGGAACAATTTCTAAAGTGTAAAACCCATAAAGATACAGCGATAACCTAAGCCCTGCCAAAGAATAGAACATTGAGCTGTGGCAGGACCACAGCCAAAAGTTCTGCTCTAAGAAACAAAAGCAGCTCTGAACAAACAGTGATTTCCAGGTCCCTCACGACTGGAGCTTTGGGCCGTGTTCTTTGAACATAGTTTTTATGACAACTAAATTAGGTGCTCAGCCCATCTTTCAGCATGAGCAGCTCAAAGGTGAGGGATTACCTTGGACCAGACAATGGATGGCTTGGGAACTCCACTCGCTTTGCAGGGCAGCGTCACTGGGATTCCTTCGATGGTGCTGAATATCTGCTGTCCGTGCTGAATGACAGGCAGGACTACAAACACACGCAAATATTAAAGACATGCAGGACACATTTCAACACGGCACAACTATTACCATAAAACCCTTACATTCAATTACTCTTTCCTACAGGCAAGCAGAGTTTGGGACCTTTCAGCCTCTTCTCCAACCCTAACATGGACAAAGAGCCGCTTTCCAGCCTTTCAGGACAGAATAAATCCCTGCTCACCACAGAGCCTGCCAGCCATAAGCTCATCACTGCACTATGTACACGCAGTTTTAAACTAACTGCAGGTATTTCACTGACTGAAATTATTTCAGAAAGGCTTTGTCGCATTATCCTCTGACAACATTTTAGGCTTTGCTTCTCAAAATCAGTAGCAGGAGATGACAAAAACCCCAATTCCCTCACTCAGCTGAGCCGCTTTTGAATTAACAGAAAAACAGGGTAAGATTTAAGGCTACAATACAAAAGCCTAGATATTTCTAAACACATACAAAGATACTCCTTTCTGTTCTCAAGCTCTGAAACATTCAAAAAACTAGTGTTGACATGGAAGATCTTATGAGTACTTGCCTGTATTAAAAATTTATAGTCATTCTTTATATAAAAGGGGGTTTCAGCATCCTCAATGAAGCTTAAAATAAATCTCCCATGATTAATTTAACATGTGCGAAAATTTAACATGTGAGAAACCATGAAGTGACTGTGGCCTCACAGAGTTAACGCAAATATGTTCAGCTGAAACACAGATGGGTTACCAGAGTGCTAACACTTTGTCTTGCTGCCACTGCAGTTTTTGGTATGTTTTAATTAAAGAGAAAAAATAAGGGGGAGGAGAATGGGGATGACACCAAAAACAACAAACAGATTATGACTTTTACCAAACTCATAATTCATTTTCTTTCATTCTAATTCTCTCATGAGCTGTGCTTCCCTACCCCAGTTATGAAACATTCAGACAGCACTTCTCATGGCTTTCCAGCAAACTCCCACTTGCACCTGCTTGTTAATTAAGCCAGATGAAGATCGCACAGCCCAGCCTTTGAACGAGGATTTTTTGTGAACACAAAATAGTTTTCTTTGATTTTACTTGCAAAGCAGTCTTGATCACTCAACTCCTCCCTGCACAGTGGATCCAATACACTTCACAAAGCAGCATCACGACCAAAGGGGAAACACGGGAAGTCGGTGTAAGCGCAGCAAAGCAGTGAAAGCTGCTGTGGTCAGCGCTGTCCCTCGCTCGCCCCCCAGCACGAAGGCCAGGCCTGTTGCTCACCAAACACGTGGACAGTGGTGGTGCTGTTGCTGGTGCCCGCCACGCTGCTGGCCATGCAGGTGTAATCCCCCCCGTCCTGCAGCCGAACCCGCTCCAGGTGCAGGCTCCCGTCGCTGCGCACGCTCACGTAGGGGTTGGGAACCAGCTGCCAAAGGAGAGACGGAACCTTTCACTGGGAAAACACTCCCCGACAATGGTCACTTTGGGATGCAGCGTGGCTTTACTTGACTGCGTCACATTGTTAAAAATTATGTGTTCCTGGAGAATTTTACTAGAGCTTTTCCTGCTTTCCATCTTTCACGCAAAGCTAATTTTACTTTAGAGTTTTAGTAGCACCTCGTATTTACTGCTAGAGTGAGATTAAGATCTGCAAGAGCCACTCTGCTCTGCCACAGCACATCCTATGCTGCCACTCCTGCTTTTAATGAAGCAAACCCAAATTTAGCTCAATTATTCCACTGCATTTTTATTGGTTATTCCAGTAATTGATGAGTGCAATGACTTGTTCTTCTTCCACAAGTAGACTGTTTTCCTTTGCAGTTATCACAACCTTCAAACTTCCATATCCATCAAACAGAACAGCTCTGAAGCAAACCATTGTGAAAGAGAATTGTAACTTTCACCAAGGAGTAACCCTGGAAGAGTTATATATCCTACAGCAACATCAAACACCCTGAGCTTGGCAGCACAGACCTCCCTCGTAAAGGGTTGTTAGAAAGCAAATCTGTTCCAGTCACACTCAGAAGCAGCTGAATTCTTCTCTAAATATAACTTACTCCAACACTTTCCTTGGAGTGCAGCTTTTCCCAGCAGTTTACAATGACAGGAAACCAGCACTACTAGAGAGAGGAATTAGCAACTCAACAAGGAGGATCCTGCCAGTATTTCTCACAGAGCTTACAGCCTGTGCTCCTTGCACAGCCTAAGGAAAAGCCAGCGATTCCCAGAAACACCTAAACTGAGCAGGAAACCTGAACAGGGGTAAGGTAGTACCAGGTGCTGCTTTGTGACAATAAATTAGGCATTTTGCTACAGTATTTTAATTCCAGCGGTGCAGAAAGGGTTTTAGGGAGAAATTAGCAACAAAGAAAAAAAGCAGCTTTATAGGGTAAAGTCAGAAATTTTAGTATTAAAGAATTGAAGTTTCATTCACACAACCAACCCAGGTGTGGTGTCTACAGCACCTTTCCAGAATCTCCGAGTGGTCTGGGTTGGAAGGGACCTTAAAGATCACCTAGCTGTGTCTGCAGGAGGTATAAACTGGCAATGGTGGGTTCCCAAGGGAGAAAGAAAACACGCTCATTCATGCTTTGAGTAGAGCACCACCAGGAAAGGAGGATATGGAACAGGGATACTGGTATTTACCTCAGCCCATCAGCAACAGGAAAAGGCAAGATGGTAAAACATCCTAAATCTACAGAAATTTTCTGGTACCTTTATTTAAAAAAACCCACTTTTGTCATTCTAGTAGGTACATTCCACTAGCATTCCCATATTCAGAGTCCAAGGCTGAGTTCATAAGTGACAAAAATGCATAAAACACCTTTGAAAGCAAGCAAAATAGAAGATAAAAGGATAATTCACAAATACTTTGGTTCCAAGTTCTTTTCTAGACCTCCACATCCCCCACTGCCATCTCCTATTCCCTCATCTGTGCTTCAGGGTCAGAAATTCCCTGGCATGGGCAGCGATCGCATTAACTTTTGTAAATTAAACCAAGCTGTTATCACGCCTTGAGACGTCAGCTGTAGCTTTCCTCTGCCAATAAATCTCACAGGAAACAAAGCAGTCTTACCACCACACCGTTTTTAATCCACCTCCTCTCTGGAATGGGGTTCCCAGCAAGCAGAACACAAGGCAAAGTGAGCTGCTGGCCCTCAATGACATTGGCTGTGGCCGGGCTTGCTCCAATCAGAGGAGTGACTTGAACAAAAGGAAGAATGAGAAGAAATTATTAGGAATTTTTATATATTCATGTAAAGTAGGAAATTAAGTTAGTATTAAATTGAAAACATGAAAAAAAGAGAAACACATGTAGAGGTGGGGTAGCACAGGAGAGATGGGGAGCTGGGGAACTACGTGACCAGCGCTCCTTAGCCTAAGGAATGGCAGCACATGGAAGATGCTGTCCAGCTGAAACTGGATCCAATCAAGGGTTTCCCTGGGAACTCGTGTTCCCCTGGCACCAAGTTGATGTATCATTTTTCCTTACTTGGGCAAAATACTGAAGAACAGAAGTAGTGGGTTTGGAGAGGACAAAAAGTAAGCTGCAATTTCCATTGGGCGTGAAACTGTGAAGGATCAGAAGAGAGGTCACAGCCCAGCAGAAAATCTGCACATTCTGTGAAAAGCCAACAGTAAGCATGCCTGGGCACATGGCTGGGAAATTAAATTAAGTGCTGGGCATTAAATAATACTTTTAAACAGGTAAAACCATGTCTGTCAAACACTACCAGTATTACTGGCCCTTGCAATATGTTTGAAGTTAACAAATGGTTTCTTTGATGGCAGAGAGACTCTGTTCTTATCCTCATGCAAATGCACACATTCCATTGCATTATTTTTTCCTTTTATTGCCAATTGTCCAACTGAGATAACAACCAAGCCTTTAACAGCAGGGATATTTGAAAGAGAGTAGGGTTAGATGGGATATTGGGAAGGAATTGTTCCCTGTGAGGGTGGGGAGGCCCTGGCACAGGGTGCCCAGAGCAGCTGTGGCTGCCCCTGGATCCCTGGAAGTGTCCAAGGCCAGGTTGGACGGGGCTTGGAGCAACCTGGGCTAGTGGAAGGGGTCCCTGTCCATGGCAGGGGGGGGAATGAGATGGGCTTTAAGGTCCCTTCCAACCTAAACCATTCTGGGATTCTGTGGTCAAGGCCAGACATTTCTTGTCTTCTTGGATCACAAAGATTCCTTCCCACTTAACACTGACACAACCTCATTCATTGCTGCCTTTTTTTTTTTTTTTAAGATTAATTAAGTGGCAGGAGCCCCATCATTAGCATTCATCATTATGGTGATTTTTCACTCCTCAATAAATTTACTTAGGAATAAAAAAACCCACAGGATAAATCACTTACTTAAGGTCCATGTTAAAAGTGCAGACGGAACTAATTCCAGTTAGTGCAGCCAGTCAAAAAAATGTTCTAACAAGCAAAATCCACTGAAATCAATTACAGTATTCCATGTAAATGTTTTCTAATCCAGTTTGTATGGATGACACAGCACACAGATAGGTCAGCATGTATGGACACAACCTCCAGGCACCCTGTTTGCTGCCTGAACACCAGCAGCTCCCCCTGCCACGCACTGCTCTTACCCAGTCCTGTCACTGTGACCGTGGCTGGCCGGGACTGAATCCTTCCAAACTGGTTCTCAGCTTCACACACGTAAGCCCCTTCATCACTGACCCACAGATCTGCAGGGGGAGAAAAGAGAGCTGACTGCAGCATCTGAAATGACACATGGACAGCCTGCCCCTCCCTCTCCCCATGGACACCGTGTGTCCTTGCCTCTCCCACCTTCAAACACTCAGTTTGAAAGACAGCATTCCTTTCCACCAGCCACCAAGGACAGAAGCAATGACAATACAGAAAGGAATTGACTGCTAATTAAGAAAACAGAATAATATCACTTAGCGTAAGGGTGACTGAAATTGCTCCAAAATAATCAAAATCACAAAGCTACTTGCAGAGTTTTTAATTATTACCCAAATTAGGATAGATCTAAAACAGTGAGTTTAGAACCAACTCTCTACAAAAAAAACCCAGAACAAAACAAACCCCTGAAAAAACCAAAACACAAAACAAAACAAAACAAGAAACAAAGAAACCCCAAACAAACAAAACCAAACAAACCAACCCCACAAAAAACCAAACCAAAACTAAAAAAACCACAAAAAATGAAAATTCATGGTTCCTCAGTACCAGAGACCATAGCCCATGAGTATTTCAATAAAGATATAATAACTTGCATGAAGAAGAGTGAAGCCAATGACCAAAAGCAACTGAATTCACAAGCTCATAGCAAAATGAACTGCATGTCAACAGCAATGATGTCAGTATCAGAAACACAATCTGTGATAAAAATCCAGTCTTTTTACACAGTTAATTTAATAGAGTCATGTAGTAACTTAAATGGCTCGCAAATGTCTTAGTTCCCTGTGGAGTTCTGTTCTTCTGAGGTTGAGTCTACCTACTCTGGATGGCCAGGGCTCCGGTCCTGAGCTGGCTGCTGGAGCTGAGAGCGAAGGGCCGGGAGAAGAGGGGAGCCCCATCCAGCCTCCTCCACGTGACCCTGGGCTCAGGGTAGCCCTGCACGTAGCACGGCAGCGTCACGTTGGAGCCCAGGTCCGCGGATTCGTCACCCGGCTCCTGCGTGAAAACGGGGGGAGCTGGGGAAAGAGCACACACCCGAGGTGAGCATTGCAACACGGCCATCCCGTTCTCTCACACTGCTGAGGACCTCAATTTATGTCCCACTGTGCACAGCTCTTCTTCTAACAATCCCAACTCTAGAAACACCTTAAGTATCAGCGTTGCTAAATTCCTTGTCTTCTGCAAACAGTGCCACTTGTTCAGAAAGTGGATGTGCCTGACAGGACGGGATATGTCAGGCCACAAGAAGATGGAAAGAATTAGGAAAAGAGGAGAGAGAGGGATAAATTACAATAACCTCACATAGTAACTCAAGTTTCAGTAATTAATTCTCTATTGGAGAATTTTGTTAGGTTGAGGTTCGAACAGCTTCCTCCTCCTGTGCCTCTCTCTTCCTCCCCATAACTTTTATACTTTGCAAAAGAAGTAAGACCGGGCTGGAAACAGATGGGCTTTAAGGTCCCTTCCAACCCAAACCATTCTGTCATTCCAAGCTGGAGTCCAAACGGGACAAAGAAACTGCTTAGCCAACACCACCAAAAGGTGTTCCCAGCACACACAGAGATTTGTTAAAAATGTTCGGGGAGCCAAGGCACCACCCCCGAGCAGTACAGAAACTCTGTAACCTGAGAGTGCCCCACGCAGGTTTTAACTCTTACAGCCAACATCCAGAGTTATCTTGCCAGCAGCTCTCCCTGCTTCGTTGGTGGCCACGCACGTGTAGTCACCAGCATCCAGGTCTTGTGTTTCCTGGATCTTCAGAAGACCTCGGTGAGTATCAATAATGAGAAATGCTGATGCCCTCAACTCTAAGTCACCTAAGTCCAGATAGAAAAAGGCAATACAATTGTTTACATCAAATATGATAAATACCTATATTTATCAAAATTATCCCAACAAAACAGCGTCCAAGTTTGAGTTAGTTCACAACACAGCTGTATGAATTCAGCAGATGAGAACTCTGACTCCCACTCCACTGAGAGGAAAAATTCATTACTACATTAAATACATCCTTTTTATAGATTGGTTCCACAAGGCAAACACAAACCCAAGTACCTCTGGGCAGAGCTCAACATTAGCACAGTGTGTCAAGCTGTATTTCTCCCTCCCTAATTAGAGGCTACATGAAAACAGGACAATAAAGGCTACAGAAAAATATTTTGTGATTTTTGTGGCATAAAGCTAAACATTTTCTGACAGAAGAACGAACCTTGTTTAAGCAGGCAGGAGGCTCAGCTTTGTTTTACTATTATTATTAATTATGCTACAGTGTGTTAATTCGCCATATTTAAATAGAAGCAGGAATTCATGCCCTAGAGGTCAATGCCATTTCTCCTAGATTTAGAGAACTTCACAGGTCTGTCACTGGTTGAACACAACATAAAGCTCTTGAGAGAAATGAAATCACTTCCAGATCATTGTTCTACTTATTGCTGCTAAATAAATGACTCGATCACCAAGCAATGAGCACACCTTTAAACCATTTCACTTGGGGGGCTGGGATTCCAGTTGTTTTACACTCCATAACAGTTGTGTCTCCAAGACCAACCAGAATTTCACTCTGAACTATGGTCAATGTTGGGCCCTCTAAAAAGAAACAAGAGAGAAAAAAACGAGCTCTTCACCCAAAGCATAGATCATTTTTAAGATATAAACCGTGAAAGACTCTCCTTTTCTCTTGTTATATGGAAGAATGTTTGCATTAGAAGTCAAACAGACTTAAAAGGGAAAGATAACACTGGGAAACAAGGAAAAATAAAGTCTGGTCCGGAGCACCTGAATCACATGCAGAATGTACAGGAAATAGAAGGACAAAATCAGAAAAGTTTCACCATGCAGAAAGTACAAACATGAGGAGTCATTCTCCTCCTCCAGCCAGATGTTGGTCATAAAACAGTTTAACAGTTTAACACTCTGCTATCAACATTTTAACATAGTATTTGGATACAGCAACACAATTTCTTTTCCAAAGACCCACTCTTACTCCAGTCTATCCCACACTAAGACCCAATTTTAGGGGGTTTTTTTTAAACCTAAAAAGGTTTTTTAACCTAAAAAGCTTTCTTTTTAGAAAGAGCATCAAGCTCCGAATACCACCTAACAATACTACTCAGGTTTGAAAGGAAAACAAAAGGCACATTTGTGAGCTGGTCAACATCTCTTCTGAGGTTTTTGAAATTTCTACCAGTATGTTCTGCAGAGTTCTGCTCATTTTAACAGCTCCTCCTCCCTGATGATGAATTAGGGTCTTTTTCTAATTTCACTGCATTGTTTTTCTCACTTACCGATGTATGTGAGGGTGGATGTGAGTTTCTCTGTCCCAGCTGAGTTACTTGCCAAACAACCATAAATTCCTGCATCTTTGGGAATTGCCTTTCTTATGATTAAGGTGCCTTCTGGGGTCATTCTGTACCTGGGAACACACAGGGGACCAAGCAAAATTATTAGAAAGAGCAATGGTGATATCCACACTCCAAGCAGCCACAGCAGCATGAGCAGATGGTTTATAAATAGGTGTTCCTGGGTTTTTTTTTCCTTATGATAAACACTGTTAGTACTATTATATCTAGCACTACGTTTTGTGAAAAGTACATCAATTAATCTTGTAAAAAATCCTGGAGAAGAGAGCTAAAGTGTTTCTCTGTTAGAGATGAGGGAATCGCAATTAAAGAGTTGCAGAATTAAAATTGAGATGCTATTCCCAAAACTCACAGGCTCCTGTGGAAGTAGCAGAATATTTTGGCACTATTCACACCTTCTTTTTTAATATGATATTAAAATAAATGGAGACAACTCCAAGTCCCACCTGCTGGAGCCAATGATAAACATATCGTTGTGTGTCCACACAACTGTTGGCTTTGGGTGACCTGTGGCAGAACACCTGATGGACACTTCAGAGCCTTCTGTAAAAGTCTGGTTCTTGGGTGAAATGACAAGCCTCGGGGGTTCTAACAAAAGAAATTAAAACAGCAATTAAAAACGTCTTGTTAGAAAACAGAGGTTACAACAAGCACTTTTCAAATAGCTCCATGGTGAAAAAGCAACCCAATGAAGGTCACCCGATGAAGCAACCCAAGAGCCCACTTGTTTCCACTGGCACGGTCAACCAAATCTCAGCACAAACCACCTTTATAACAGGCATTAGGTCAGGATTCAGGTACTGGCCTACCTGAGATGGGGTTAAAAAAGCAACAACAGAGCCAATTTTGACAAACACTAGACAATGAGCAACCTGGAAGGTGTCCCTGCCCATGGCAGGGGTCAGAACAAAATGAGCTTTAAGGTCCCTTCCAACATACACCATTCCGTGATTCTATGAAATTTATTCAGACTGCTGGACACTGAAGCCCACAAACCTTCAGGTAGGGCAACTGTCAGAATGTAACCTGAGGGATAAGAATGGAAGTCACAATGTATGTGCAGACAGACGTGGAAGAGAAGCGAACCTGCAGTGTTAACAATTGCAAAGGATGTTATGGATTTTAGGGCTGTTTTCACTAGAAAAGCAATTGGTGAACTCAACAGAATTCACTCATTTTTAACCCAGAAAGGCTGTGGACTCCCCATCCCTGGAAGTGTCCAAGGCCAGGTTGGATGGGGCCTGGAGCAACCTGGGCTAGTGGAAGGTGTCCCTGTCCATAGCAGGGGCTGGGACAGGGATGGGCTTTAAGGTGTCTCCAGCATAAATCACTCTGTGATTCCATAATCCTTAGACAGATCTCCTTAATAAAAAATGACCACCAAAGCAGTTCACTTTGGCAACAGACACTTTCTATGGTATGTATGACTTTGTCTTACAGTGGCAAGACAATCCACACCCATGGATAAAAAGTTAGCTGAGACGTGAAACTGGCTGCTACGAAATACTACTACCAATCTTCATCTTGGGAGCTTTGCCTTTTGCTCCCCACTCTCTGTATCAACATGAATTCCTCTGTGGCTGCTCGTTCCTGGAGAAACCACAGGACAAAAGCCTAAGCCCAACTCTCCCACTCATGAGCATCCGAGAGGGTGAACACATGGAACGCAGAGGTTCCTCACAATTAGGGCTGCTCTGCACAGCCCTTTTTTCTTGGCTCCGGTGGGAATTCCCCCATCCCAATGGCCCAGGTGATGCCTGACATGTTTCCGTGGCTGCTAAGGAGCAGTGTGTGTAAGAGCCAGCACACAGCACCTATTTATGTGTGGTGTAATCCATCCAGGACGAGGTGGGGATCATGCTACACAGTGTCCAGGTGAACAGCATCAGCCTTTCCAGTTCAGGGTGCCATGTGTGGGAACAGAGTCCCACTACGCAGCCCTTTCTGGAAGAATTAATGCCATGCTCTTTTCCTTATCATTTCATCCAGATTACTGTCCAAGTCCCGTGTTGTAACACCATTTGCTTAAAAAGCTGCTCAGTAAAAAACAGTGTTCTGGCCTGGAAGGAGAATCTCCCTGCAGAAGACTGTGCTGCTCCTAGGAGAGAGGCAAGGGAAATTCTGCCTCCTTGCAGGGCAGAGACAATGTGGGGTTCAGGCAGCAGGTTTAAAGCAAATGGCATTAAAACACGAATCTTAGAAAACAATCTTCCTCCCTATGATCTCAGCATGGAGAGGGGGATTAGTGACTGACAGAAGGTGAGATAATGAGTTATTAAATGGTTTTTCAAGTGCTCAAACGCCAGATTAAGACCACAGAAAAGGACAGCAGGGACTCTTTTCCCCTCGTACAGGGAAAGGTGTATCAGAAGCAGCACAAGTTTGCAAAATACATGCTGGCAAGTCTGTGGGCATTATCGGCAGAGCCACTCTGCTGCCCCAACATGTCTGTGCCTCTGCAGGTCCAACCTCACTTGCTGACAGGGACTATTACACCACATTGCAGCTGCAGGGTAAGGAATCACAAACACCATGCCTATGGAAGGATCTGTTCTGCACTACATCTTGCTGAACACGAGAGCAAGGCTCCAATGGAAAATATTAGCTCTGAAATAGAGTTGCACCATCAGAATACAAGTCCCGAACTTAACTGCACCACATTTTGTGTTAGAGCTTCGTGGGTAATTCACAGCTGTTAGTGTCTCATGCAAACCTACCTGCATGCCACTAGAAGCCCTCTACTTTGAAAAGAAATACAATGTTTGGAGGAGGACTCTTTGCTGCATTGTGGCACCTGGGGAGCTCAGGGGAGCAGAAAGGTGATTGCCAGGATGAGAGGCCTCTGTTTTCAGGCATTAACTAAACACGTGAGCTTGTAAGGGGTTCCTGGACCCGTAACAGTGCACGCAAACCACACTGCTACACTGCCAAGGAAGGAAGAAATTCAGTAATAAACTGCAGCCAGTTTGCACACAGTTACAAAATCATAAACAGATAGTGCCTTATCATTTAATTTCTTAAATCTATGCCCATTAACCTTCCTCAAGGTCATTAGTTATGCACTTGTAAATTTAATTAAAAGTGCAGGGTCCTGAAAAGTCCCTCTGATGTTCTGTAAGAGTTCTGAAGCCGCTGAGCTCCTGGAGGAAAGGCACCAGAGCAGGGCAGAGGCATAGTTCCAGAAGTACCAGGACTAAACCCAGATGCAAGAGGGCAGGAAGGGGCCAGCAATGGCTCCATGTTACACAACTGTCCTCAAGTGATTCATGATGTGCACAGCTGGCTCAGCTATTTTATTTGGTTTGAAATCCTGCCAAGAGATGCTGGGGGTATTCTGCATGCTCTGGTCACAGGAAGGTCTCCTCTCCTGTTGGGATCAGGAAACTGGCTCTGATGGCAACTACACACATGCTTTGGCAACACACCGTTGTCCAGGCCAGTATTTTTGCACAGTATTATCAGGTGAGCAGAAGATGAAAGAAATTTTAATTTGTATTATATTTGTAATAAAAATATTAGAAAAAAGTCAATATAAGTGGAAGGTATAATCAAGATATAGACTAAAATCAGATATTGATCAGAATCAAAAAATCATTTGCCACCAATTAACTATCTTGTTTTCTCGCCCAAACGTCAGGGACCAGGCAGGCACACAGAGGGGCTTTCTTGTAAGTCAGGTCCCTTTAATTTCCTTTGCTTTGTTCTCTGTATCTCAGAAGTGAAGATTTGTAGATGAAAGGAGAAGCACAAGCTCCTTACAGTGCCCATCTCACTCAAGGCTGCAGAATGAAACCTGTTAAACAACACAGATCGTGTGTAAAGCTCCTCAAGAGACCCCCAACCTGCAGAGCTGCCTCCAGCTCTGGGCCTCCAACATCAGAAGGACGTGGAGCAGCTGGAGAGGGCCCAGAGGAGGCCCCAGAGCTGTTCCCAGGGCTGGAGCCCCTCTGCTCTGGAGCCAGCCTGGGAGAGCTGGGGCTGTTCACCTGGAGAAGAGGAGACTCCAGGGAGACCTCAGAGCCCCTTCCAGTGCCTAAAGGGGCTCCAGGAGAGCTCGGGACAAGGCATGGAAGGACAGGACAAGAGGGAATGGTTTCCCACTGCCAGAGGGCAGGGCTGGATGGGCTATTGGGAAGGAATTGTTCCCTGTGAGGGTGGGGAGGCCCTGGCACAGGGTGCCCAGAGAAGCTGTGGCTGCCCCTGGATCCCTGGCAGTGTCCAAGGCCAGGATGGACGTGGCTTGGAGCAACCTGGGATAGTAGAATGTGTCCCTGCCCATGGAATGAGATGGGCTTTATGGTCCATTCCAGGATTCTATGAATTAATATTCAATTCAATTTTATGCTTTTATTCACAAGCCAAATGAAAGAAGTGCAGAAGAAAAATTGCACATAAACAGAAAAGCTGTGACAAAGGTTCCTGTTTGGATAGCAAGCTGAGACCAGAGTTGTACAGCATAAAGACAGATCAAAACATTCAAGAGGGATAAACAGAAAGAAGCCTTCAGCATCAATCGGCCAATCCCATTCATCTGTTCTTTTGGCATCAACTAAGTGAACCTAATTAAAAAATAGTATCATCTTCACACATGATCTTGCTTTATTCACTTTCCAGTTGCCTTACTTAGCTACCAAATTCCCAGTGATCCCCTTTCCAATCCCACCAAGGCGCAGGGTGTGCTGTCCTGCAGCACCTGTTGTCCTGGTACTCTGCAGAGGAGCACCCACATGCTGCAAGTAAAGAAACAGAATCACAGAATGCCAGAATGGTTTGGGGTGGAAGAGACCTTAAAGATCGTTTACTCTACCCCCTAGAGTAGAGTAAAGGGACACCTTCCACTAGACCAGCTTGCTCCAAGCCTCAGCTAGCTCCAAAGAACAGCCTAGAAAGAAGCACAGAAGGCCCTGAACTGCTTTTCATTCTTTAGCATAGACACCTTGCATTTAATTAACTTTAAATTTGAAGTAGCAACTGAAGCAATAGTACTTCAGTTTCATTCCATTCCCCATTTTCTCAGTGTTTAAAGATTGCAGAGCAGTATAATCAGTTCCTCTCTGCCCATTATCACAGCGTGTATCCACAGATCTAAGTGAACAATATTCACATCATCAGTTGGAGAGAGATCTGAAAGACCAAGACATTTATTTCTGTATTGTATATTTTCAGAGAAAAGAGCAGAAAAAAATCAGAATTATGCCAAGGAGGTAATTCATCCAATCTGGGCAGTCTCTTCCCTGGAATTCTTCCAGATATTAGCACATTCATGCTGAAAGCCCCACTGTGTTCACCCAGACCTGGTTTCTGCTCCTGCCTGGGATGTACCTGAGTATCAGCATTGCTTTGTTAAGCCAAGTCATGCATGCTGTCTCCTGGGCTATTTTTTTTTATTTTCAACTGTATTCAAGTTCTGGGCACTGGGAAGTGCCCCCAGCAGTCCCCCAGGTGAATGCCCACCCCCCCAGGCAGCACAGGGACCCACTTTCCCCCACTGCACATCTAAGGCAGCTGTTCAGAGAGCAGGACAGCACTCCCGTCACCCCTTGGCTCGGCCAAACAGCACCTGCACAACTCTTACTGCAGCAACGACAGGTCTTCAATGCCCAAAGGCAAACACACACTTGATTTCTCACGTGGGCAGGTGGAACACATAATAAATCTGCTTATTTCCTGCAGGTGTGGCTGGACACTGCATTGTTTAACGGTGCTCCCTGCAAACAAGTGCTGAAAATGCATTTCAGCTGGGATGGTGATACCAGAAGGGCACTTGAACATTTTTAAATAATAAGGTGAAGGAAACCCACCGTGGTGTGGACAGAACAGTAACTCCAGCAGTATGATTTTATTCCATCTATGCAATCAGATAAAGAGATGCACCTGAGCAGGTTGCTGATTTCACTGTTCGTTAACCCAATGCTGGAATTCATCACATGCCCAGATTACCAACTCAAAACATCTCTACTAATCCCAACCTAAACACAAGCCAAAGCTGGAAAAGTCTCTCCCCATTACACAGCTGTGTTGCAGAGGGAAAAGAAAGTTGCAATAATCAAGACAGTCCCTGCCTTGTCTGCTCTTACACCAGAACACATGAAAAACCAAGATTACCATACAGTCAAGTTTAGCATCACCCAAATTTCTGGAGTTTAATGGTGTAGATGAAATTCTTGGAGGGGAAGGAAACAAAAAAAGCCACCATAAATCGATCTCTTCAGCATGCGCACTGTTTCAATTAAAACAAAAAGCCCAAATTCCTACATTTCCCCCCACCAAATCTATATTACTGATACATATATGAAAACACCACGAACAAAACATCAACCTACCACAATATGCCATATTTATTGAACCTAACAAATACACAAATAGCAAACTCGTATTTCACCTACAAGGCTGTAACAAAACCAGAAAGAAAAGGTTTGAATGTTCATGGAATTTCAGTCATCAGTGAGAAACACACTGAAAAATACATAGGATCACCAACGTTTCACACTCCTGGTCAATCTCCAGCCTCACACAGCTGCAATATACTCCTCTAGGCACCTGAAAAAGTAAGGAATCCCCTCATAAACTCATTTATGTTTCCATGCAAGACCAATCCGACGGGATGACTTGAGCAGCTCACGCTACGTAGCCACTATTTCACACCTCTTAATTTGAGCACATACTTTGTTAGTCCTAGCACTCAATGAGCATCAATACTCCTCGGGATTTATCAAACGGCCTTGCAGGACCTTCCAGAGTGCTCTGGGCAGCACCCCCAGCCCACAGAGAGGCCCAGGTTCCACACGGGGCCGTGCCCCACCTGTGTCCCTGCCGTGGGGAGCAGTGAGTGGCTGGAGACAGCGTGTCCTCCCGAGCACAGAGAACACAGCTGGGACACAAAGTCAGCTCCACGAAGATTCCAGGTTGTATTTGCACAGCTGCTAGCACAGAGTCGCGTGAATGTTCCCTTTCAGAAACAGCAGCATCAAACCCAGCACTTTCAAAACAAGGGTTTACTACAACCCACTTCAGCAGGGAAAGCAGATGCTGGGTTATTTTTAGAGCCACCAGCATTTGTTCTCCACCCTAACTCTCCCTCCCTTCCCCTCCACCACGAGAGACAACGGGGATGAAAGCAGTGTTTATTCTCTTATGATCCAAAATTCAGAGATCTACATGGAGCTGGTCCAACAATAATAAAGGGCTTCAGGATGAATTTAACTTGACATTCTGAATTACTTAAAATTACACAAAGCAAGGACTCATCTCCATCAATTAACAAGACTTCAAATTTCCCTCTTCAGCATGTTGACAATGACAAGCCCATGAAGCTTTAGCGCTTGCATCTGGCCACCCTTTACTCTTTGCTGCCAAACAAAAACTGGTTTTTGAGAACTACTCCAGGCCCTAACAAGCACCGCGAGTTGTACATGACAATCGCACACTGCGTATCCCCAGAAATCTGATGGAAATCATTTTGTCTGGGCAAATTAAAATGGTCACAAGTAACAGTGCTTGCAAACCCTTCAGATACCATTCAGCTCCTGCATGAAGCCATTGGGAAGGCTGGCAGTAGATTACTTTTTCCAAACAAAAAGAGACAGGCACTACTGCAGAAAGCTGAATTCAGCTGCAGCTTAGTGTTTCCTAGGCATTTATTCTGTTCTAAGCATCCTTCACAAGAAATAAAGAAAACTCAACTCAGACTCTCAGCTAAGGCTGTCTGAACTTCCCAAGAGGGATCTGTCAGACATGTTTGAAAGCTGTTAGCACTACCAGGACCAGCTAAAATGTAATTCCCAACTATTTGATATAATCATTCTACATATATAAGTGATTTGAAACTCAATATTCTGCTGTGGCAGCAATAAAACTTCTTTAGCTTTACTAGAAAAAACCACCAGAAGCCATTTGGTCATTGTGTTAAAGCACCCAGCTGAGCTAAAAGACATTAGGGAGGAAAATCTAAATCCCAGGAAGAGATGAACAAGGGAGAAAGGCACTTCTCCTGATGCCTTTGACGTGCTTGAATGAGTGTCTTGATGGAAAAACTCTGTACAATTCAAAACTAGGTTTTCCAAATGCATGGTGGTTCAGGTTTTTTCCATGACTTTTTCCTTTCGGATTTGTTAAAAATTTAAGTTAGAGAAATCTAAGTTAGTTAGAAATTAAGTTATAACTCTGCTGTAGCAATCTAAAGGTAATTCAAACAGATATTGAAAAAAACCACTTCATTCTGCTGTATTTTGTACGAGGTCCTATACAACTGGTTCCACGCCTACTTATTCCACCTTGGTAACCAATATAGGAAAAACTACATCCCATTAGGAAGCATTACAACTCTTACAAGCGTTACAACAGAGGTTTCATTCACTGTTCTGGAGCACCTTAGGTCAAGCTATTCCATTCAATATTCCTTTTTTCCATAATTCTAAGTTCTCCATCAGCTAACAAAGTACTAGAATTAGAGCAGCAAAGTTAATCAACGAAGGTACCCCCTCTGCACAGAACACGACCCGGCAGCATCGCAAGCAGAAATCTGTTGGAATCACCTACAAGTGACAGAATCATTTTCTTTCTACAAGATTTTGAGTTCTGTCTCTCCTCACCCATAGACAGGCAGCAAAGAACCAAGGTTCAAACCCCCACACAACCAAGGCAAATAGGAAAAAAAAAATCTTGCAGTACTTCAAAATTTTAAAAGTATTTGCTCCAATACCAATTACTGCAATTTATACCTTTTTTTTTTTTAATTTGTTCCTGGTATGCAGCAACAGTCCAGACCTAGATTTGTTTGGTCTCACTCGTGCTTTTTTAGTTCTGACCGATTTTTCATGAAATCACTCAATGGTTTGGGTTGGAAGGTGTTAGCGTAGAAACACATCATCACTGGATGATTCTATGCCGGTGCTTTTATTGAAGAGCTCTGGGAGTCGGGGTACAGACAAACCCAAATCTGACTCCAACATGGATTCAAGATGGATACATTTTTATACTCTTCCTTTACATAACTGTTGTATAATCATATGTTAATCATTAAATTGATATTGTTTTATTGTTATATATTGTTTTCACCCAAGCATGAGTTTTCAGTCCCTTTCCCATATATTGATTTTATCTACTATTTAGGTGGGTACACACAGGTGGGTGCGCATGATTCTATTAAGACAATTATTCCTGTTCCCCAGACCTAGTACACCTAGGTAGGTACACGTAATCACTCCCGTTCCCGAGGCCTAGTACACATAGGTAGGTACATAGGATTCTACTAAG